>VBSM01003185.1:2930911-2960539 GCA_008086735.1 Cheirogaleus medius | reverse complement strand
GGTGCTAATTCACTGTCGTTTCTCAGAATTGAGTAATATTCCATTGTGAGCATAATTAAAATTTGGTATATGTTTGGGGACTTTTTGATAAAGGCCATTCTTACTGGAGATAAGTGATATCTCATTGCAGTTTTGATTTGCATTTCCCTGAGGATTAGAGATGTTGAGCATTTTTTCATATGTTTGTTGGCCATTATTCTGTCTCTTCTGAAAAATTTCTGTTCATGTCCTTTGCCCACTTTTTGATAGGGTTGTTTGATTTTTCCTTGCTGATTTTCCTGAGTTCTAAATAGATTCTAGTTATCAGCCCTTTGTCAGATGTGTAGCTTGTGAAAATTTTCTCCCATTCTGTGGGTTGTCTGTTTGCTCTCTTGACAGTTTCTTTGGCTGTGCAGAAGCCTTTTAATTTGATCAGGTCCCATTTATTTATTTTTACTGAAGTAGCATTTTCATTATCAGAATGATGTCATTATTTTCAGTACACGTCAAGTTCTACACTGGGATTGCATTTCCTTCACCTTGCACTCAATGCTGTGATCCTTGAGCTGCATCAAGAGGAATGGTTCTAGCATCAAGTGTAAATAGGGAGAGTCTTCTCATACTTCTTAACTGTTGAACATCATAATACAATTTAGTTGGTTTCATAGTTAGACTATGATTTTCTAAAGAGTTTTCTGGAGTTTTTTTCCTGGAGTTTTAAATAATCTTGCTTTCTTTCTTGCATGGTTTTCCTTTATCATCCCCTCCTTTTTTCCCCCCAAGGACTTAATCATTTGATTCTATCAGCTTCTTCCCATCCCCCATCCCACTACTGGAAATATTCCTCCTAAAGTCTCCATCTATTAGATACAAAGGTCAATCATCAATCAAGCACTCTTTTCTGTTGGGCTCACAGTTTCCCATTCTCCATGTATTCCGCTTCCTTGGTTTACCGTTTTCTTTTTGGCAGAGTACATCCTCAACTTTCTAAGAAAAGGTATGTGGGCAAAAAAATTTTGGGAATCCCTATCGCTTCTTGGCCTTTTGGCGAAGATCAAGATCTGTTCTTACCAGTTTAAAATTTATGAATGCTTGCATGCTTTTTATTCTGTCTTCCCATTGGATTTATAGTTTTTCTCAGTATAGAAACAAAGGTTATACTTTTGAAGGTACTGCTCCATCATCTTCTAGCATGAATGCAATGTTGCTCAAGAATCTTAATGCCATTTTGATTATTCTTATCCCCTTTTAGGTGCCCTTTTATATGTGCCCTTTTAACTTTTACCCATTAGGTTACTTTCATGCAAACATTTTTTTCAATCTCTCATTTGTTGGTTATATCCTCTCCCATTTTCTTCACTCTTATAGATTTATTCCTTTTTGATAGATGTATTCTCTTATTTTAGAGAGAAATCAGAGGAATGTGAGGCAAATATTCATTCTCTAGTCTACCACCTCAAATCTCCATCATTTATTCTCAATATATTATGTTGTCTTATTTTATTCATTTTGTTAGATGCCTAAAATTCTTTTTGGAAAAATCAGGATATAATATATATGGAATCATTAATTAAGTTTCAAAAAGTTGAGGGTCGGATGAGCTGTTCCCCTAATTCAGGCTAGTAATTTTTAATTCCATGATCTTGGAAAATATTGGGTATTGATTCCCTGGGTTAGCTAACAACAGGTGCAGACCTATAGGACCCAGACAGTCTAATAAGTCAAAGGCTCAAAATCCAGAGAGATGGTTGGAATCAAACAGCTCTAACAGTGAAAAATCTTAAAAGCACCAAGGCAACTATGATGATGAAAAGTGAAGAAATGCACTGATGGAAAAATTTTTGTTAAATATAGTTGTGAATTATTTTGTTCAAGGCTAATTTCAAACTGACAGTCAGAACTTCTCTTGCCTAAGGCAAACAAGTAATTAGCAATGACCAGAGACTTTTGGGTAACAACCCATGGTGGAAGGGAAGGAGGACACACCCAAGGGAAATAAAAAGGCCCATTTTGTTTCTGGCTTATGAAATACAAGTTACATGTTCTAGCATATCTAATTAGCTCCCATAGTTTTAGGCCTTATCATATTGTACATTCTGTCTGAGGTTACCATACTTGACATTCAAAGAATTGTTAAAACTTCAAAGATGGCTTCTTTTACTTCCTTACTTTCGGCACCCTGGAGGTATGTTTGTATGAAAGTAACCTAATGAGAAAAAGTTAAACAGAGAGCTGCTTTTTACATTCTCACAGGGAATTGTACTCCTTGACTATTTGTACAAATTAAATACCAAGAGTAGAATTTCAATATGACTACCAACTACTTCTGCACTGCTTGTTTCAGGTGAGGAAGACATTCTTGCCTAGGACATGAGTAGGTCTGTGGAAATAGAAAGAATGAGTGATCTTAGCATGTTTTCTTTCATCAAATGTTTTTTAAATACTTGGTAAGTTTCAGGTTTTTTGCAAGCCATTGGGGATACGATGGTGAATATGTGGACAGATCATGAGACCCTATCCTTTATACAGAAGTAGTGGATTGGCCTCCTACACACTTCAAAAAATTGACAATACCTTTATTTAAGAAAATCCATAGTATTCACCCTTCTAAAACTAGGCAACTAGAAGGCCAGGATAGGCATTTCCTCTGGCATAATCAAGACAGTTGTCATACCATTTGGGTCATCTCTCAGAATCTCTTGGAGACTGATAACTTTGGCAAAAGACAGAAAGATCTAAGGACCTATTGTTCTATGGCCCCATTTGAGATAAAAGGAAGAGTTAAAGGAGGGAGGACAAGAGAGAGAAGAAGAGTTGTATACACTAAAACTTACACAGACACAGTAAATTAAAATTCATTCATTCGTTCAGCAAATATTTATTGAGATCCCACCTTGTATCAGGCACTGTTATGCACATTATGTATTTAGAAGTACCCTCATGGAGTTTGTATTCTAGTTGGAGAGAGGCAGATAATATTAATAAAAGCACATGTAGGTAAGATATATAGCCTGTAAGACAGTGATAAGGGCTTAGAAGAAAAGCAAAGCAAGAAAGACAGGCAGGAAGTGTCAAGGATTGGAAGGTGCAATTTTAGACATGTATTCAGAACAACTGTCAATGAGAAGATGATACTTGAGTAAAGAACGGAAGGGAGCAAGGCAGGGTGTGTCAGTCATATGAATAACTGGGAGTAAAACATTCCAGGTAGTTGGATGGAACAATGAGTGTAAAAGCTCAGAGGCAGAGGGATGCCTGGCCACTGTCAAGGGATATTGAGCCCAGTGTAACTGCATCAGCATGAGAGAAGATGATAGAAATAGATGATAGAGTCAGAGTAGAAATAAGAAGCTAGATCATATGGGACCTTATGATCATTTAAACTATCCTTAATCTCAGATAAATGGCAAGCCATTGTATGGATGGATTTGAAGAGTGCCATGATCTGACTTAGGTTTTAAAAGATTATTCTATAAGGGTGGAAAGGCTAATGCAAATTAATATACTGCAAACTAATAGCACAAGAACAATAACAACAAGGAAGGAAGAAAAGAAATCTTTTATCATTAAAAATAGTGTCTTTCATTCTTTCTCCAGGAAACTATAAAATGCTGACACCATTTGCAAATCTTTGATGTTCAGAAAATGCTATTCTACATTCCTAGGAGATATAAAAATTAATGATCAATAGGCTTAAAATAGCTGGAATCTGGGCCTATAGATAGTCTTTCCCAAGAAGACACATCATCTTGTACCTCAGACTTAATTTGCTTTTTCAGCATGTGATGAGGCACAATTTTAATAGGGTGTGACAACTGACAAGAGAATTAAATTGATGCAAATTAAAACTTTAACAATAACATTATATGGAGCTTAAAATCCTTTGCACTTTTGACACTGAATTTATACCAGTTGCTGGAAACCACTAGAATAAAAGGTACTTACAGAACTATCAGCCAAGGAGAATCTACTGTCTTTATAAGAAAAACAGTACAAAAATTCTTAGTGTCAGGTATAGACAGTATTAATGGGCTGAGGATAGAAGCTTTATATCTCTTTAATCAAACCGCCAGATAAATTTAAAAATTACAGTTCATTACTAGTGAAGATAGCAATTCTGGGTGAATCAGGAATAGTGTTAAGGGATAGAGGGTAGGGAGAGCAGAATCCAGCAGCCACTATGACTGCTCCATTCCAGGCACTTTAAGTGATATAGCAACAAAACATTCCATGATAGATATGTATCCATGTCAATCCATAGACATGTAAATAGGATTTCTGTGTGTCTCCCATTTCTAAACCTACCTCATTTTAATTTTATTGTAACATATTTGTGCCATGTTTTTCTTTATAAAGAATACAGTATTCATCCTACTTGATGGCTAGTATTTATTTGGTTTAATATACTTATCAGTCTAAGGTACCACAAAGCCAGGAGCATTCCTTGAACCTTCCTTAAATTCTGCTCTCATTGCCTCTTCAATGCTCTAGGTTAAAATTTAGAATATTTAGCTATATTTTCAAGGACTTCATAAACTACCTCTTTATCCTGTCCAACCTTCACCACCCTTACTATATGTGCAGTCTGTTCCTATATGCAAATTGTGAGCCAGTCAATCTAATATGACAAAACCACAGATCTGAAGTGTTCTTCTATATTCAAGATGCTTTCATAGTTCATTCATGTATCTACTGTGTCTGAGACTTTACTCCATGATGTAGATCTACATGTTTTTCTCCTCCTCCACCTTCGTCTCCACATATTTTAAAACTGGAAATCCTACCTCCGTAATAAAGCATTCCCCCAATTTTCTAACCCAAACTCATCTTTCTCTTTCTTAAGAGCTTATAACACTTACTTATGCATTATGTATTTTAATTTTATATTGCTTTCATATTATTATCCAAATAACATATATGTGTATGAGTCGCCTTTCCACAATACTGTATGGTTCTTAAGTTCCTGGATCATTCTGCTTATGTATTTTTTTAAATAACTGGTATGATGCTGACTACACAGCATACTTGTTGGCTATGAAACTACTCAAAATGTTATCTTAATTCATTTCACAAGTATTTTCTCAACACCTACTACTTTAAAAAATAATGGACAAGATAAACCAGCTCTTTCTTGGTGCGTACACTTTAATAAAATATGAGAGAGAAAGGATAACATCTAACCTTAGAAAAAAATAGGACATATAACTTGAAGTGCTTTTGAACTTTAAATTGCCCAATTACCTTCCTATCCTCTGAATAATCATGAATCCTCCTTTACATTGTTATTCATGAAGGATTTAGAGTTCGATCCTTCAAAAGAGAACAACAAAAGTAATAACCAGTATCAGGAGCTGAAATGGAACGTAATGTTTCCCTTCACTTCCTGTTTTAGTCCAGTGATAATATCCTTGCAGATGGTCAACCTGTTGCAATTTTTGAGTTAGCATTGCACTTTTTTTATTATATTTCTCATTTTGTTGTTAACAATAAACTTATCACTGTGTTCTTCATAAATCTGTACAGCAAAATGCAGGCTTAAGATGTAGGCATCATGGTACTAATAGAAGAGCTATCTGATATTTTGGCTGAGATCTATACCTCTACTTCCAACTACTTAAGGTAGAATTCTCACAGATATCTCAAACCCAACAACATATCCAATAGTACCATAGTCCCAGTTAATGCTATTGCCAGCCTTAAATATCAAAATTAGCATCGACTCCTTTTATCTTACTCTTACAACTCATCAGTCATTAAATTCTGTCAATTCTATCTCAAAAATATCTTTAAAATTCTTGCTGTCTCCATCATGACTCATCAAGACTATGGTAATTGCATACTTTTATTTCCCTGTTTGTATTTCAGAAAATTCTTCCTTTTGTTATTACACATTTGATTATGTTATTTTACCACTCAGAAACTTTCAGTGTGTGCTCATCACCTTTATAATAGAATCCATGTCACCTAGTCTCGGGTTCAAAGCTCTCTAGATCTTGGCCCCACAGACTTCCCCAACCTTTATATCTGTTCTTGATAAACAATACCCAGATACGCTCATTTTTCCCCAGAATAATTCAATCTTCTTGCCCTTACTTAACCCTGAATCTTCTCTAAAAGTCCATTTTGGTAAAGGGCCAGATAGTAAATATTCTAGGCTTTATGAGCCATGTGGTTTCTGTCTTAACTACTCAGCTCTGCCATTGTGACACAAAAATAGGCAAAGACAATATACAAACAAATCAGTATGGCTATGTCCCAACAAAATTTAGTTATACAAACAGGTGCAGTCTAGATTAGGTCTGTGGTCACTGGTTTGGTAACTACTGATTTAGATCATAGTACAAACTGACAATGCTTTATCAAGCATGCATCAAATGAGTATTCTATTTTTTTAAATGGCTTTGTTGAGGTAGAATTGAAATTGTAAACCTCCTAAAAGAAAAAATAGGGGGAAAGCTTTTTGATATTGGTCTTAGCAATGGCTTCTTGGATATGGCACCAAAATCACAAGTAACAAAAACAAAATTATACAAGCAGGACTAAGGCAAACTAAAAACTACTACACAGCAAAGGAAACAATCAACAGAGTGAAGAGACAACCTGCAGAATGGGAGAAAATATTTGCAAACTATGCATCTAACAAGGGGTTAATATCCAGATTATATAAGTAACTCAAACAACTCAAGAACAGGAAAACAAATATTAATAATCCAAATTAAAAAATGGGCAAAAGACCATGAATAGACATTTCTCAAAAAAAGACATACAAATAACCAACATACATATATAAATACACTCAACATCACTAATCATTAGAGAAATGCAAATCAAAACCACAAGGAGATAACATCTCACCCTAGTTAAAATAGCTATTATTAAAAAGACAAAAAATAACAAATGCTGGAGAGGATGTAAAGAGACAAAAACTCTTATACACTGTTGATGGGAATGTAAGTTAGTATAGCCATTATGGAAAATATTATGGAGATTCTTCAAAAGAATAAAAATAGAACTACATATGATTTAGCAAACTCATCACTGGGTATATATCCAAAGGAAATGAAATCAATATGTCAATATATCTTCACTCCCATGTTTATTGCAGTGCTATTCACAGTAGCAAGATATAGAATCAACCTAAATGCCCATCCATCTACCAATAAGTGGATAAAGAAAATGTAGTATGTATGTGCATCTGCGTGTGTATGTACACAATGGAATAAACACACACACAATGGAATACTATTCAGTCATAAAAAAGAATCAAATCCTGTCATTTGCAGCAACATGGGTGAACTTGGAGGACATTATGTTAAGTGAAATAAGCCAGGAACAGAAAGATAAACACTACATAATCTCACTTATATGTGGAATCTAAAAAAGTTGATTTCATAAAAATAGAATAAAATAGTGATTACCAGAGGCTGAGGACAGTAGTGGGAAGGGGAGACTAGGGAGAAGCTGGTCAATGGGTTCAAACTTACAGTTAAGAAGAATAAGTTCTGGTGTTCTATTACACAGTAGGATGACCATAACAAATAACAATGCAGTGTATATTTCAAAACAGCTAGAAGAGAAGATTTTGAATGTTATCACCACAATAAAATGATAAATGTTTAAAGTGATGGATATGGTAATTACCGTGATTTGATCATTGTACAATGCATACTTGCATTGAAACATCACATTGTACTCCATAAATATGTATAATTATGTCAATTATAAATAAAAATGAATTAATAAAAGTGGCAAAGATCTTAAATAGACATTTCTTCAAAGAAGCCATACAAATGGTCACAAAGTATATGAAAAAGTGCTTAACAGCACTAATCATCAGGGAAATGCAAATCAATGCCACAAGGAGATATCACCTCATACCCATTGGGGTGGCTACTATAAAAACAAGCAAACAAATATAAAAAGAAAAGACCAAACGATAAGTGTTGGTGAGAATGTGGAGAAATTGGAACGCTTGCACACTTTTTGTAGTATTGTAAATTAGTATAGTAATTTTGGAAAACAGTATGTAGGTTCCTCAAAAATTAAAAATAGAACGACCAATAATCCAGCAATCACACCTCTTGGTATATTTCCAAAAGAATTGAGATCAGGATTTTGAAGAGATAATCTGTGCTCCCATGTTGATTGCAGTATTATTCACAATAGCCAAGATGTAGAAACAACCCAAATTTCCATTGACAGATAAATGGATAAACAAATGAGTATTCTATTGCTCATATACCACAAATGGTTAAAAATGCTAATAATCTGAATATTTCAAATATATTTTTATGTATACAGTAGTCCCCCCCTCCCAAATCATGGTTTTGTTTCCCACAGTTTCAGTTACCTACAATCATCTGAGGTCCAAAAATATTAAATTGAAAATTCCACAAATAACCAGTTAATAAGGCTTAACTTGCATGCTCTTCTGAGTAGCATTCTGAGTAGTGTAAAATCTCATGCCGTCCCACTCTATCCCAGCCAGGATGTGAATCATCCCTGTGTCCAGCATATCCATGTTGTATATGCTATTAATACCTGCCCTGCCACTTAATAGCCTTTGGTTATCATATTGACTGCCACTGTATTGTCATCATGCTCAAGTTTTTATGCTCAAGTAACCCTTATTTTACTTAATAATCACTCCAAAGTGCAAGAGTAGTGTCGGGGTATTACTATAAATGTTCTATTATTAATTATTGTTGTTAATCACTTACTGGGCACTGGGAATCTTGGAACATATCCCCTGTGGATAAGCGAGGGGCTACTGAACATTTATTTTCATTAATGATGGAAATAAGAAGACAAGATAGAAAGGAAAGTACATCCAGTATCATCAGCAACTATGAATCTGAAAACTCAAATTCTCCAAACTCCACAGGAACCTATTTCTTAGAAATATTTTAAAAATATGTAATACAGGCTATGAGACTAATTTACCAATAACCCATTTCAATTACATCTGGGATCCAACTACAGCAATTGTGGTCCTTGAGGTTTTCTGTTACCTTTACTTTTTATACATTAGTCCTTCATTTACAGTTTTGCAACTTTCTTTCCAATAATCTCTTAGTAGGTTTAATAGGCTTAAAAGTATTCTACTTTATATATACAAATGTTTGCCAGTTTATCTTGTTCTTAATAACCTATGAATCTCCATAGCCTGTATATTATTTAATTATTTCAATTTTACAATTTAAAAATAATGTACGGAAAAACCAAAGAATCAGAAGAGCATAAACAACTTTGTAAAAGAGGAACAAAGTTGAAGGATTTATACTACCCAATTTCATGATTTAGTATAAAGTGACAATAAAATGTGTGGTACTGGTGTGAGGCTAGACATACAGGTCAATAGAGAGTCCAGAAATAGATCTACACATAAATGGTCAATTGATTTTTGACAAAGATGCAAAGGTAATTCAATGGATAAGCGAGAGTATTTTCAACAAATGGACAAATTGTATTGGAACAATAGGAAGGGAAGGAAGGCATGAACGTAGGGACGAGGGAGGAAAAAGAAAAAAAAGAAAGAAAGAGTAAGCAGAACATCAGTTCTTTCCTAACACAATATATAAAAATTAACTCAAAATAGATCATAGACTTAAATGTGATACTTTAAAGTACAAAACTTCTAGATTAAATATAAAAGACACTTTGGTGCTCTTGGGTTAAGCAAAAATTTGCTATTTGGGATATAAAAATCACAAACCATAAAATAAAAATTGTACTTCATAAAAATTAAAAATGCCTGCTCTTTGAAAAACACAATTAAGGAAATGAACAGATAGGCCTAGGCTGGGAGAAAATATTTTCAAACACATATCCAATAAAGGACTTCTATACAGAATATATAAAGATCTCTTATGAGTCAATGATAAGAAAACAAATAACCTGATTAAAAATGGCCATAAAATTTGAATATAAACATTTTATTAAAGAAAAGGTACGGATGACAAATAAGCACATGCGAAGATGTTCAACATCATTAGTTATTAGGGAAATGCAAAATACAACCACAATGAGATAACATTACAACCATATTAGAATGGCTAAAATGAAAACAATACAAAATACAATAAAAACTGACAATCCCAAGTGCTGGTAAGGCTATGGAACAACTAGAATTGTCATACTTTACTGGCAGGAATGCAAAATGGTACAATTACTTTTTTGGAAAATAGTCTGGCAGTTTATTATAAAGTTAAACATGCATTCACTTTACAACCCAGTGATCCCACTCCTAGGTATTTACTCAGAGGAAAGAAAACATGTCTATACAGACTCGTATGCAAATACTTATAACTTTATTATTAATCTACAAATATTAGAAATGACTAAATTGTCCATAAAATGGTGAATGGATATATTCATACAATTGAAAAACACTCGGCAATAAAAAGGAACGAACTGCTTATACGTGCATTAACATGGATGGATCTCAAAATCATCCTACTAAGTAAAAACACAAAAGAATATATAATTGTGATTTCTTTTATATGACATTTTGGTAAAGGTAAAGTTATACAGACAGAAATCAGATCAGTAGTTGCCTGGGGCTGCAGGTGGGAGGCGGGAACTGGGTACAAAAGAACATAAGGGAACTTAACTTCTTGGAGTGATAGAAATATTCCATATCTTGAATGTGGTGGTGGTTACATAACTGAATATGTTTGTCAGAACTCATTGAGATGTATACCTAAAAATGATGAATTTTACTCTATGTAAATTATGCTTCAATAAATCTAACTTTAAAAAGATGGTACTGCTCTGAGGAAAATGCTATCCCTAAACCTTTATGAATTTCCTCTGAATTTTTATACATTCATGAGTCTTTCATAAGTACCTAAAGCTATGCATGGTTTTATTCTATATCCATGCTTCAGTGATCTGACATAATTTTCCTCCATTAATTTTTCTTTCATAGTATCCTGAATCATTTTTTGAAAACGTTTTCCATGAATGAACTCTGGAATTTACATATTTACTTCCCTGGTAAGTTCTAAATTCAGAGTTTGCTGAGAGTCTGCTTCCCCAGTCTGTATCTCAGCATTAAATTAAATGGCTCATGTCTTGAAACTCTTTAACTTTCATACATCCTGAAGCCTTACTGCAGAGTTGCATTCTTTAATCATGCCTCCAGATAACAAAGTGCTTTCAGCTCTTGAGTTATTGAAACACATGGGTTTGAGGAGGATTGTAGATAGATCGTGCTAATATTGAAAATTCCATTTTATATTTAATAATCCAAGTTTAATGATATGGTTGGCTATTGGAAAATTACAAGCAAATTTGAGGAATCAAAATCTGGCATCTCTCCCTTCACTGAAGAAGTCTAAAAGACATTTTATAGGCAAAAGGGTTTACAATGTGTCGCATCTCCTTTAGAACAGAGCACTGTTAACAAGGATGTTACTTCAAGAAAAAAAAAGAGACAAATCTTGTGTTACTGTTCATTGAAAATAGTTGCATTCCACCCCTGTTACAGTTCAGGATTAAAGCATTTTGGCAATGACATTACCGTATTGCAAATCTGAACCTAATTTGCCAAGCAGCTAGGGTGACAAAGTAGAAAGGACAGGATTTGTAGTTCGTTTGTTTTGTCAACAGATCTGAGTCTCTATGTAAAGTCTGCAAAATTAAAAGCACAATTAAAGTAGATGTTTAAAGAGTAATGGTGCATGCTCTATCTCCAAGATGTCACATAAAATCTAGGCCCATGGGGAAGTTGAGTTGTTAAGTAAGAGGTATTGATTTAAATTACTTAACAATAGCAAGAGTATACATACTTTGCCTCAAATTTTTTTAAATAAAAAGCCACAGTGTTTTGACAACAGACACATTCATTCCAAAAATTAAAATATCACCAATATCAAGAGTATAAGCATGAATATAATATAGCCTTCAGAAAGTAAAAATTTCCAAAAATTCTGAGATATACTTTTTAAAATACTTTTGATTTTGCTTATTTTTTTATTAACTTGTTTTATTTTTACTATTTCTGGGACACTTGAAAAAGATTAAGAGCAACTCTAATCTCAAAATGAATGAGAACATAGAAAAATAGTAGACTTTTATTGAGGAAGTAATTAATTTTGTGCCATAATTAAAAATGAGAAGAAAAAGAATAATTTGTAATTCCACATTTATATATAGTCATTTATTCATTAATTCTACAAACACCTATTACATGTGTTCTATATGCCAGGCAGTGTTTTAGGCACTGGAGATTCAGCAGTAAACGAAATGTACTAAATTTCTTGTCTCCATAGTTTATGGAAACCCTAACATTTTGCTGTATACTTTTCAAGAATTTAGATATATGTATATAGAGTGTACAAACACACACATACACACACACATACACACACAGATGAAAACATGGTACTATTCTTTTTAAAATTTCAATATATTTAGGGGGTACAAGTTCAGTTTTGTTACATGGATATATTGTACAGTGGCGAGGTCTGGGCTTTTAGTATACCCACCACCCAAGTAGTGTACATTGCACCCATTAGGTGATTTTTCATCCCTCATCCCCTTACCCCTCCCATCTTTGGAGTCTTTACTGTCTATTACACCACTCTGTAGGATCCTGTGTACTCATAGCTTTGCTTCCATTTATAAGTGAGAACATGTGGTATTTGATTTTCCATTCCTGAGTCACTTCACTCAGGATAATGGCCTCCAGTTCCATCCAAGTTACTGCAAAAGACATCATTTCATTCTTTTTATGGCTGAGTAGTATTTCATGGTATGTGTGAAACATTTTCTTTATCCACTCATCAGTTGGTGGAGACTGAGGTTGATTCCCTATCTTTGCTATTGTGAATTGTGCTGCAATAAACATACAGGTGCAGGTATCTTTTGATATAATGCCTTCTTTTCCTTTGGGTAGATATCCATCAGTGGGATTGCTGGATTGAATGGTAGGTCTAGTTTTATTCTTTGAGGAATCCCCATACTGTTTTCCATAGAGGTTGTACTAATTCACATTCCCACAACAAGGTATACGTGTTCCCTTTTTACCACACCCATGCCAACATCTATTGTTTTTTGACTTTTTAATTATGGCCATTCTGACTGGGGTAAGGTGGTATCTCATTGTGGTTTTGATTTTTATTTCTCTGATGATTAGTGATGTTAAGCATTTTTTCATGTTTGTTGACCATTTGTATACCTTCTTTTGAAAAATGTCTGTTCAAAAAAAAAAAAAGAAAAATGTCTGTTCATGTCATTTGCATACTTTTAATGGGGTTATTTGTTTTTTTTCTTGCTGAGTTGTTTGAGTTCCTTGTAGATTTTGGATATTATTAGTCTTTTGTCAAATGCACAGTTTATTTTCTCCCATTCTCCAGGTTATCTATTTATTCTGTTATTTTTTTGATGTACAGAAGCTTTTTAGTTTAATTAAGTACCATTTATTTATTTTTGTTCTGTTGCATTTCCTTTGGGGGTCTTATTCATATATTCTTTGCCTAGGCCAATTGGCTAGCCATATGCTGAGGAATGAAACTGAATTCCTATTTCTCACCACATACAAAAATTAACTCAAGATGGATTAAAGACTTAAATGTAAGAATTGAAACCATAAAAATTCTAGAAGAAAACCTAATATGGTACCATTCTATAGATATTATTTGTAATCTGCTTTTTTACATTGTATTCTACTGTGAATTTCTTTTCTTACTACTAAATGTGCATTTATATCTTTACTTAAAATTACTGCATTATATACCATTGTATGGGTTACCCTAATTTATTTAACAATCTTATCTCAATGTACATTTAGGTTATTTCCATTATTTTGCATTGTAAATTCTGCTATGATAGTATGTAAGCATGTTTATAATAATAGCATACATTCCAATAATAAACATATATTCACACACTTGTCCAATTATTTTATGACAATAAATTCCTAGAAGCAGAATCTTTGTTTCATAGGGTAATAACAATTTTAAGGCTTGCATGACTTTTTTCTAGGATTGATTCTTTTCTAAAATAGAAAAAAAAGAAAGCAAAGTATAGCATATATGCTTCATTCAATTTGTGAAAACAAGGATATATATGTATAGAGTAGCATTTATTTTCTAAGGTTGCTATGATGATGCCAATGTCTTAGAATATCAGCAAGATGATCAAAAGGGCAGATCAGAATGAAAAACAGTGGTCTTGAAATCCTTTTCCATGAGAATAATCAGGCTTTAAATGAAAGACCAAATATACTTTAGTTAAAGCTTTATTAGATATCCATTACAAAAAAATTTCCTTGAATTTTTCTTTGCTGTAATATCAGGGAAGCACTCCAAATTTTAAAGTTAGTTTTCCTATAGTCATTCTTGAAATACCTACACACCATTTTATTAATAAAAGGTATATATAAAACATAATTAAACTATAATCACAAAAAAATACCATGACATGAGATTTTTCTTCAGGGCATCTTATTTTCTGAAAACCTGTGAAAAGTTTACAATAAAATTTAGTTGTTCTAACATAGTATTATTTTCTGCCTACATGATGTGCTCTTATTTTATTTAAGAGCCAAATTGATCAAGCAGGTTTTTTGTTATATTTTCTAGTCCCTTATATGTAAATTTTATATGTCATTTGTAGGAAAAGTAAGTCACTAACTATATAAAATTAACAAACAGAAGGTTTATGGTAGGGAACCATGTTATACCAAGGTAGAAGACAGAACTGAGAAAGGATCCCTACCTCTTACCTCTCACAAAAATCCACTCAAGATGGATAACAGACTTACATCTAAGGCATGAAACCTTAAGAATCCTAGACGAAGATGTTGGGAAGACCCTTTCAGACATCGGCCTAGGCAAAGAATTCTTGAAGAAGACCCCCAAAGCAATCACCGCAACAACAAAAATAAACAAATGGGATCTGATCAAATTAAAAAGCTTCTGCACAACCAAGGATACTATCATTAGAGCAAATAGACAACCTACAGAATTGGAGAAAATATTTGCTCTCTACACTTCTGATAAAGGTCTGATAACAAGAATCTATCTAGAACTCAAAAGAATTAACAAGAAAAAATCAAACAATCCCATCAAGAAATAGGCAATGGAAATGAACAAAAACTTCTCCAAAGAAGACAGAATAATGGCCAGCAAACATATAAAAAAATGCTCAACATCGCTAATCATTAGAGAAATGCAAATCAAAACCACAATGAGATATCTCCTAACCCCAGTGAGATTGACCTCTATCAAAAAAAATCCAAAAACAACAAAAGTTGGCGAGGATATGGAGAGACAGGAACACTCTTACAATGCTGGTGGGACTGCAAATTAGTGCAACCTTTATGGAAAATAATTTGGAGACACCTCAAACAGCTAAAAATAGAAATAACATTTGATCCAGCAATAGCATTATTAGTCATCTACCCAAAAGAGCATAAGACATTATATAATAAAGACATCTGCACCCGAATGTTTATGGCAACACAATTCACTATTGCAAGGACATGGAAACAACCCAAGTGCCCATCAATTCATGAGTGGATTATTAAAATTTGGTATATGTTTATAATGGAATATTATTCAATTTTAAAAAATGACAGTGAGCTAGCACCACTTATATTATCCTGGATTGAGCTTGAGCCCATTATCCAAAGTGAGGTGACACAAGATCAGAAGAATGGGCTCCACATGTACTCGCCATCAAATTGGTACTGACTGATTATCACTATGGTGCTCAAATGGTGGTAGTGTTCACCAGGGATTTGGGGGTGGGGGGGTAGTCCCACATCTGAGGGATGCGGTGAGCATTGTGGAGGGGAAGGGCATACCTCTAACCCTTGCTAGGGAGAGGCAAAGATATAAAATGCAACCAAAATGTTTGTACTCTCATATTTTCTTGAAATAAAAAAAAAGAACTGAGAAAAGTGATACCATAAGATAATTGTAAATATTTATAATTGAATATATTTCTTTCTGAGTACTTATTTATAATAAGAAATCAGTTACAATCAATGACAACATGAATAAATTATTCCACCTATTTTAATTCAATATGATACAATAGAAACAGAGGTGGAAGACAGTGGTATTGATGATCTCAACCCTGTGTAGGCCTAGGCTAGTGTGTCTGTGTGATAGTTTTTAACAAAAACATATCAAAAGTAAAAAAATAAAATAAAAAAATTTAAAAATATAATAAAGCTTATAGAATAAGGATGTAAAGAAAGAATATTTTTGTACAGTTGTATAATGTGTTTTAAGCTAAGTGTTATTACAAAAGAGTCAAGAAATAAAAATTAAAAAGTTTGTAAAGGAAAAAAGTTACAGTAAGCTAAGGTTAATTTATTATTGAAGAAAGAAAAATATTATAAAATAAATTTAGTATAGTCTAAGTGCCCAGTGTTTATAAAGTCTACAGTAGTATACAATAATGTCCTAGGCCTTCACATTCACTCACCGCCCACTCACTCACCCAAAGCAACTTCCGATCCTGCAAGTTCCATTAATGCTAAGTGCCCTATACAGGTGTACTCTTTTTGTATCTTTTATACTGTATTTTTATTGTACCTATTCTATCTTTAGATATGTTTAGAAACACAAGTACTTACTGTGTTACAATTGCCTACAGTATTTGGTACAGTCACATGCTCTATAGGTTTGTAGCCAAGGAGCCCTAGGCCATACCATATAGCCTAGATGTGTAGTAGATTATGTTATCTAGGTTGGTGTAAGTACACTCTATGGTATTCACACAACAATGAAATTGCTTAACAAAGCAATTTCTCAGACTGTATCCCTGTTGTTAAGTGATGTATGATTGTATTTAATATTTTTTCTTAAATCACATTAGCATAATTAATTTATTTTATCCTACTATTTTAAATCTATATACTATACTTTGAAATAATAATTCAAATATAAATAATACTCTTGAATACAGTTTAAAATTTATAAATAACTTGTCTAACTTTAGAAAGAAATCGTACTTTTATGTGGAATTAATTAAATTCATAGATCAACTTAGGGAAAATAAGCATAAATCAAGTTAGGAAAAGCTAATAACTTTGCATCCTCTTATCTATGACTATGGTACATCCTTCTATGTGTTCAGAGCTATTATAAGTCTTTCAGGAGAATTTTATAATCTATTTTTATGTGGTTTTGTGCCTTTTCTGTCGAGTTTATTCTTAGATTTATTTAAGCTTCCTATTATAAACTCTTAACACTATTTTCTAATTAGTTATTATTTTAGTCTTTTGCTTTATTAATAATTAAAATTTATGCTAAAATTATTTTAGTTTTTTAAATCTTATATTATGAAAAATATCTAGCGTATACAAATAGAAGTGAATAATAAACCCCTATGTGCCTATCACTCAGGTACAACAATTATCACTTCACTACTGATATCATTTTATCTAAAACCCAACCTAATTCTTTCTTCCTAGATTATGTTGGCACAGATCCAAAATATCATATAATTTAATCCATGTGTATTTCAGTATATACTTCTATACTAAAAGATAAGCACTCTCTAAAAACAGTTTTTAAAATATAGGTGCCGTTATTCCATTTAAAAACCTACAATAATTATTTATTAATGTGAAATACACAATGATTGTCTTAATTTTTAAAAATTTATTCCAGTAAGTATACAAATAATGTCCGCACATTGCAATTGACTGATATGTTTCTTTTAATCTATAGATTCTGTCTCCATCTCCTTTTTTATTTCCTTGTAATTTATTTCTTAAAGAAATTAGATTATTTGTCCTGTATATTTTCTCATAGTTTTGCTGACTGTATCCCTGTAGTATCTAGCATGTTCTCCGCTCCGCTGAATTTACTGTAAATTAGTAGTTAGAATAAGAAGCTTTAGGAGACTCAGATTTGATTTTTCTTTTTTGGGCAAGAATACTTCCAAAGAGCTATAGTAAATTTTCATGAGAAAGCCCCTAAGATCTGATTTTGTCTATTTTAAATCCAACAATTCATTTGGGTTTGCAAATTGATAATATTCTAACTTTATCATTCTTTCATTTATTATCTAGAATTCATCTGTAAAGAAAAAATTTCTTTATAATCTATTTGATCACCCTGAAATACAACTCACAAAGGCAGGATAAATGCTTGATTCTTTGTGTTTACATAATATCTTCCAAAATTTTGTGCTAGATTTTTAGCATGCTCCAAAGATGAGCAATGGATTTTTCCTTTTATTATCATTATGGATTCATAATTTAAACATATTTAATGTATTTAAATCTCTTGAAAATCTCCCCATTCTTGAGGGGTAATGGTATACTCTTCAAGTTGGCTCTTTTTGATATGATCCTAATAGTGTTGATAGCTTCCTTGCTTTCTGCCATGAAAATACATTCCTTGCTCATCTTTTACATTATCTGTTGCAAACCAGGCATCGGGCACTTCTCCAAGAAGCCCTGGTTCCTTTAATAGGAAATAGTATGTTGAGTTCACAGTCTAGATACCTGAAGTGGTCTTTGTTATTAGTTTTTCATTGTTTCTAGACATTTTCTTGCTGCAGAGCTAGGAAATGTCTTTTGTTGTTTATTTTTGTTAAGATAAAACAGATCATGCATGCACACAAATAATTCCAATTCAAATTTAGGACTGGAGGGTTTTTATTTAACTTGATCAAACTTACATGTGCTTCTCATCTCTCTCATGCCAGATATATGGGTTCTCAATGACATCTTATGATTATTAACTTTCTTTATCCCACAAAACATACATGACCGTTTCAAAACAAGAGTTCAAAAAAGATCACCAACAGTGTTATAGTCATTCATTTCATTTTGTTTTGATGTTTGTGAATTATCTTTTGAAATTATTTCTTTGTAATAGGGAAAATATTTACATGGCTCCAAAGTCAAATCTACGAAATAAGTCTAGGCACATCTACCATGTCTGTTTCATCTCTTTTCTTTGTATAAATATTTAGACACATAATTTAAGAGAGAAGATAGGATTGGGTATTAAGGGGAAAACGCTTAAACTCAGAGGTTAAAGTTTAAGCTTTGTAGGAAAATTGTGGATGAAGAATTGGAATAATTCTGATTAGGAAGTTAAAGGAGAAAGTGGAATGATTTTAAATATTCATTGAATTGGCCAAAAGAGAATAATAATGATAGAACATTTTTATGAACATGAGAAAAGATTGTACAAAAGGGAGTTAGCATCAATGTCAAAGTCAGCAGAAAATTTTGGTAAATTTTACAGAGGTAAAGTTATTTGATTTCTCAATAATGAGGTGCCTTTTTAATTTCAGAGAGATAAGCTTCTTTGAAGGAGCAAAGCAGAGTTTCAAAGAGTAATAAGGGATTGAGTGGAAAGAAAATAGAGAAAGACAGCATAAAAACCTTGTGATGCTCAGTGTTAGAAAAATAGGAATAGGAAACACACAGGGCTGTTTTTAGCTTGAGAAATACAATCAAATAGAGATTCTTTATTTCCCTAATAAGGAAAATCTTAAAGTCAAAGAAAATTATCAGAACAGGTTACAAAGGAAAGAGATAAATGCTGGAGCAAATCTCTCAAGAGTGAGGAAGAGATGAATTCAAGGACAAAGAACAGCCCACAATCCAGTATCTATATACATATACTAGGCCTCTAAGTGAGAATTATGGTACATTTAGCTTATTCCAAGGAAGCATATAATCAATCCAGATGTGGGTTGTTTCTATACCAAAGTTGAATTATTCCACAGAGGCTGATCCTATTTCCTACTCAGTAATATACCCGAAAACAAAACAAAACAAAAATCCCATGTCAGGCTTATTCTCTTGATTTAGGACTCCTTCAAAATCAGTCCAGTGCATTACTAATTTCTTCTGAACAGACTGGTGCACAACCCACACTCTCTAGTATAGTCCTAATGCACTGCAGAATGGCTGCATCTTATTATTTTGGACATTTTAAGGTCAGCTCAACTTGCTCTGCTCACACCTTCATTATCCTTGGTCACTGCCCAGGTTGTAAAATCCCTAGGTCATCCAAACTCTTCCAAACTCTTCTTCCCACTTTGCTCCACATAGGCCTGCCTTGACCATACTCCCATATATCTTCTTCCTCTCACACCTTCCCACTTTGTCCTCTGAGAACTCCTATTTCATGGTAAACTGTCCTATAACCTCAACCTCTTTGTAAAATATGTCTCCCACCTCCTAGCCCTAATCCATATTCACCACTGTTATTTCTAAACCATCATTCTTTTCCTGTTCCTGACAAATGTTCTTTTGAGGACATGCTGTCTTACTGAATCTGTCATTCATTAACATCATATCTTGTGTCAGTTTTGCAGCTTGGTTTGTCAGTTACTTGACATGGTCAGGAAGGAAAAAAATGGACATATGCCAAGCACGTTGCTGAGGAAGAGCATGGAATACTACCCAGAGGACAGACTTAGACTAGACATGGGGAAGGTGGACAGATGGGGTAGTTAATGACTCCTCAAATAATGAAAAAGGTGTATGGTATGTTGGAGTGGGCTCATACAAGTTCACAAGAACAAGTTGTTAAATTTTCAGAAATTTTGCAAGCCAACACACATTACATCAGCAGCTCTGCAAGTGTTACAAACCAGAACTCTTTTTTTCTCCCAAGAGCTAGTTGTTAAATATTTACCAGCACACCACAGGGTGGTAAGGAGGAAGAGAAAATAAAATACTGAAAGGATATAAGGTCAGAAAAGTTGAAAACAAATTTCACCTAATTCACAATTATATCTAGGACCCATATCACCCTAATAGCTAAGCAAGAAATAAAAATAAGGTAGACTTAAACAGTATATCCAACAGTGGCAAGATTAAAGATAGATTCTAAAGAAAAATGATGGGAAAATATCTTTCCTTTAGCTGAACTAACATGATTCATCTTTATTAATGAGGCTGAATCACAAGTGCAAGGAAAGATGGAGATAATATTGGCACGTTCACCTATATCACTAGATACTTTTATGTTGAACTCAGTACACAATATTTATTTATTCTGTGCTTAATCAGACTACTTGGTATAGCTTTAGTTTTCAAAGACTTAAATGGGTCAAGAACCTAGAAATCAACAAGATTAATGAGAATATGGAGTCTATACGGCTTTCAGGAGCATCTATACAGTGATAATACAAATGGTGGTGTTTGTATTCTGTCTCCCTTTACCCACTGAATGACATTGTGCAAATCACACAACCTTTCTGAACTCATTTCCTAAGCTATCTTATGGCAATGGAGATACCTATCTCTTAGTGTAGTTGTGAAAATTACTCGAGATAATGCAGTTTAAAGTGTTTAGCCTAGTGTCTTGCTCATAGTACATACCAAAACATTTCATTTCTATCTCCTCTCTATGCCCATGCTTTTACTTTCCATGAGGTAAGGCTAAATGCATGAGAAATGAGAAAATGAAAACGCAAAGTCAGAAGACCTAAGTGTATGAGGGAATTTCTCAGAACTTCCCTTTTTTCATGCCATTGGAATGCTGTAATCCCAGGGTGACAAACTTTCTGTAAAGGGCCACAGAGTAAATATTTCAGGCTTGGTAGTCCATATAGTCTCTGTTGCAACTACTCCACTCTGCTGTGGTGGCACAAGAGCAGTCACAGACAATACACAAACAAATGAATGTGGCTGTGTTCACATAAAACTTTACGGATACGTGAATTTAAATTTTGAATAATGTTATGTCATGAGGTGTTATTCTTCTTTTGATATTTTCCAACAAGTTAAAAAGTAAAAATCATTCTTAACTCACAGAACATACAAAAACATGTGGAAGGCCAGATTTTGCCTGTGGGGCATAGTTTGCTGACCCCTGCTGTAATCTTTATACTTAGGTTAGGGAATAAACTAGGATATGCCAGTTGTTTTGAAACCTATTTTTAAATCTTGGAATCCTTTGTTCAAATAAAACCTTGCATGGCAACTACCTGTTACCAGAATTTATATGACTGAAATAAGGATAAGGGTCTATCATCCTTCCCACTCCCTTAAGAACCTACTCTCCCACCAATACACCACACACACACACATACACACAAAATTTCCTAAAGAGATTTTATGGGACACATTTTTGGAAGCCATGATATGAAACATCAAAAAGAAATACTGATAATTTTGCACTATTTGATACTCTTTAAGACCCAAATATGAAAAAGGCAGGGAGAAGTATTTGAAAGAGTCCTCCAAGGGCTACATATGCTTCAAAGTGTTCTTTTTTTTTCCACATTATACTTCTTATTTATGCTTTTAGACACTTGTGTCTCAACTCAAAATTTCTCTCATCTTGTATGAGGTGCATCAGTGTAGTTTCCATGTGATTTCTTCAGTTATAGTCAACGTCAACAGTGTCTGCAAGTGCCTCAATGGCCTAGGTTGTGTGTATTTGTGGAAGCTATGGCATGGTTTTAATGGGTGCAGGGGCCACCAGGCAGGCCAGTTCTGCACTCCAGTTCTTGTATGGGCTGGTTCTCAGCCCCCCGGAAGAGGTATGCAGTGACTTTGTTGCTGGCAGTAGTGGGCCCTGGCCAGACTTGTCCTCTTATCTGTGGGGTCTACATGGCAGCTCTGCTTCTGGAGCAGGTGGGATCACAGGCTGCTGGATCTCAGGCTTTGGGGAGAATACATGTTGTCTCCCTTTGTCTTGAGGGTGGCCTCCCCACTGTGCTGGACCACCTATTCCCTGGAGTCCTGGGCACTGTGTTGGCTCAAGAACTGGGTTCATGGCTTGCATCACTGGCTCCAGCTGGGTTGGTGGCTGTGAAGCTTTTTGTGTGGCTGTGGTGGAATGATGTCATGACTCCAGGGATGTGAAGATGAAAGGCCCACTGGGGCCTACTGGGGCCCTGAGAAGGATGTAGTCTGGCAACAACTCTATCTTCAAAATAGTGCCATGCTATAACAGACTGTGTCCAAGGTGGGTGGTCCCAGCACAAGTTGCCTCTCTGGAGTAATGTAGTTACGTGGACTCCAGGCAGCTCCCTACATTGGAGTCAGGGCCTTGAGGTCTCTGGAACTGTCCTGCAGCTAGGGTTGCAGGCATCCATGGTGGGAATGTGGACTGCTGGGGATCGCCTACCTACCTTTTCCCCACAATGGGGAGTCCCTCTTGGGTCCAAGTTGATTTTGGCTGTGTGGTTTGCTTCCCTCTCTATGCTGCCATCCTGAGCTTCTGTTCCTCAGTGGTCTTCATCACTTCCTTGATGAATTTCAGCATTCTCCCCTAGAAACTCTATTTGATGTGTGGTTATTTACTTGTTATTTTGGTCCTTCTTTGTGGAGGAGGCAAATGCTGGGTACCTCTAGTCAGTCATCTTGATGACATCTCCTGATAAGCATTCTTATGAATGGTATAAAGTGTAATGCAATCTTAAAAAAGAAAGTAAATTGAGTGATTTCTCTAAGTCCTTCCCTTTTAGGTAAAAGTATCATGAGTTCCTTCCTTCATGGAGCTCTGTAGACATGTATTCTAGGAATGGAGAAATACTTGGAGAAGAAATAGATCTAAGAAAAACTATTTGAAAAGCCACTAAAGGCTTTCCCACATTGGCATGTGGGAAAACTAGGCTACTTTTGGTGCTAAAATAGACATAGAAATTGAAAATAAAAACAAAGATATGTTATAAAGCTCATCCTCTATCACTAATACTAGGTTATAGATGAAGAGACCTTCCTGTGCAGATAATCCAGATTTCATGGATGAAAGCTTATTATGAGAAAATTCAAGATACTATCTTCTGGTTTGAAAACAAACCGACAAACAAAGCAAAAAACAAACAAAACCCCTTGGCTTGATTTTCAGTTCCAGTGGTGTGGTCATGTTATAAAATATGCATAATCTCAGATAATATGTGTCATGTAAAACAAAATGGCTGGGCAGTTATATTGAGAGCTGATTTTAGCTCCTTATGAATTCAAATAAATTTTTCAAGGCAATATTTAAAAGGCAGTGCTTCTAATATCTTTAATTATCATTTATTTGTCAATATTGAAAAAAATACATATAAAATCAGATATGAAACAAACCAAATGACTGGCATTAATTAACCACTATTTGTTTACTTTCCTAGGACGTCTATTTGTAGTATCCTATGTGCTCCACCCTGCTTTATGCTTTTAGGGACTGCATTAAGTTAGTTTCCTTGTTCTCTGACGTTCAGTTGGGTGCAGCCAAAGAAAAGAACCCACTGGAGATCAGCAAGAAAAAGTGTGAGATGAAGGTATTTATTTCCCTGCCTCCTTTCCTATTTGACAAAAGTTAACAAGGGCTCCATTTCTCACCTTAAGTCTACTACTCCTCCATGCCAGTAACCATTCCCTCTGTTGTATCTTCAGGCCCAGTGGTGGTAAGTAATGGCTTCCCATTTTTACTAGTTTTGGAGGACTTTATTATGCCTTTTTTCATTTTCCTTAATCCTGCTCACAAATTTGCCAGTATTAAGCTTTCCTCAATTTTCTCACTGGAGCATGCCATCTATTTCCTGTGCTGACTCTGAGTCAGTCCTATTTTTTTTCACTCTTATGTATGATTGAACAAAGAGAGTTTTACTCATTGTTTTCCAACCAACATTGTGTGTTGATATCCTTTACTGCTCACCTGTTTCCAGTGCTAGGGAATGAAAACAGATGAAGAAAGGTAAACAGGGACATATATAGTAAGAAGGAGAATTTGCTCTGCTGTAGTGTTTAAACTCTGTTCAAAGGATATATGTATGGAGGATGTATACTGTGATATTCAAAAGACACCCTGAAATATTACTGAACAAAGAGATAAGAGCAAAAATATTTCAGGAATTTGGCTATAAGTATTATTTTTAACTCTTTCTAGAGTGTCTGTGTCTCCATGTTGATTAGCCTGCAGTCTCCTATGGGCTGTCTGCCTGTGGTCTGACATATAGAGGAGAATCATGCGATTGTGCAAGCATGAGGAGGAGGTAGGGATGGCCTAGAGAGAGAAGCCACCAGAACTTGAGAAAGAGCTATTATATTAAGTGATAAAAGCGAGATATAACAGGAACACTTTTATGCTGGTAGTGAAAGTATAAATTGGTAGAACACTTTGGAAACCATTTTTATCTAATAAAGTTGAATTCTGAGCATGTCCTGCAACCCAGTAATTGAATTTTAAGTTTAGACCCTAGGGGAACACTTGAACAATTTCATTAAGAAAGGTGAGTGAAAATGTTCATACTAGAGTTGTTTTTAATAGTCATTGATAGAGAAATGTTCATACCAATACTTTTTTAGTATCCATTGATATGAAAACAGATAAATAAATATTGAATATTTAGAATATGGAATACTATACAGCAGTGAAATGAAGTACATATATTTCAAAGTGGATGATTCTTACCAACAAAATCTTGAGTGAAAAAGAAAATTTCAGAAGAATTCCTAAAATGCAGTATCATTAGTTGAGATTCACCATACACAAGTAGTAAAAGTATAAAGAAATGACAGACTTGTTAATACAACATTCAGGAGAGTGTCTACCTTGGGAAGTGGGATAGGGAAGGGGATAATGTTGGGAAGAGCCATTTAAGATGTCCACAGGGACCTTCAAATGTTGCATTTCTCAAGCATGCTAGTGAGTTCAGGGGTATTTATATTATCATTATTTGTATGTCTTACATGTGTATTATATTCTTTGGGCATATGACATAATCATAAAAAGGCAAAGACAAGACAAAATTATTTGTACTAAGTCAAACTTTATTTTGATATGTATATATGCATAGACTATGTTATGAAAGTTCTTAATAGTTTTATTAGATTATGAGATTATGATTATTTTATATTTTTCAAATTTTCTACAATACATATAAATATATACTTTTTCAAGAAAAACATATAGTCAGTAATAAATAGTAAATACTTGCAAGAAGAAAATGCACCATGAGCCAATGAGAATGTCAACCTTCTGCAACAATTATGTCATAGGAGAAGGACTTCAGGAGACCATTAGAATAAGAAACTGCTTATAAAGCTGCAAAAGGTGACCTTAATTGTCCAGTCATGTTCTGTTCAGAACCATTATTTGGCTTTCACAGTTGCTATGTATAGTAGCTATGTGATATAGTCATGTTTAAAGCGGTTGTGGCTGTTCATTTTCATCTACAGTCTCTCCTGTAGGCTGTTATTAAGATTTCATGGAGTTTGCAAAATGTCTGTCCCCTGAGACCTTGCAAAATGAGTGGCAAGTACAAAGATTTTTTGATGTTCAGTGTCAGGGAGGATGATTCACCTAGCTGTGCTGTAGTCCAGAAACACCAAGACCTGCTATTATGATGATGCTTAATAACAAACATGTCAATTATTTGACTTATAATAACTGTACCTATAAGTGAAGTATGCACAATTGTATTTATTGATATATTGAGGGTGGTGTTTGATGACATCACATTGATTAAAATAAGCAAGGCTGTGCCAGCATTATTCATCATAATACAATACTCAATACTGATATTCAGATTTGAGTCAGACAACATGATTTTAGAACCTATGATATCCCTATCATAACCCTTCCCTAGTATCACTCAAAAATAAAAGTAGGAAGAAATCCTTAGTTAGCCTGACCCCTTTTCTCCATGAGTACACCTATGTCTTACTTATCTCTAACTCTTTATATCATTTATTATTTGTACTAAAGATATTAATAACTGAGAATTTCAGTCATCATTTTTTCCTGATAGTTTTAGGTACAATATATTTTTTAAAAAACTTATCTGATCCCTTAACTAAACTCGACTAAACAGTCTTTCAATATATCATAGCTTGAGACAATGTGAAGCATGCTAGGAAAATTATTTGTGGACTTAATGCAATTAATTTTGAACAGGAAACAAACATTATACTAGGCTACATATATGATTTCAAAAAATCATAGAATATCTGGTTTGGAAATGGTCTTAAAGGTCAGTTAGTCCAACCATTCACCCAGTGCTTGAATCCTTCTAAAACTTCTCCATCTATTAGTCTCTATGTCATCCTTGAACTGTTCCAGGAAGAGAGAATATAAGACTTTGGGAAGCAATCCATTTGAAATAGGAAGTACTAATTTACATATACATTTGTATATATAAAATACTACTTCACACATGTTTACTACTCCCTATTTTAAACTCAATGTGGCATATATTACTGAGAAAAATCCTTTCCTGTTTTTTTAACATATATTCCTTTTTAAAATAATTTGACAGGTCCTGGGGGACTAGAGCTTTCTCTTCTTTGACCTCCAAAATGAAATAATTAAATAGTGGCAAAGACCCTAGTTTCTAGGACACATGCAAGGATCTAAAAAAAAAACGTCCTTCAAATGAATCATCATTTTCATCTTTTAAATTTATTTTGACCACTTGTATTTGGTCCAAGCAAGTCAAGGCACATAGGCACAGAGCTTCTTGCCAAGATTATGTTCTAAATAAGAAAGACACACTGGAAAACTCGCACAATCCTCCAAAAGCTGTACTGTATAGGAAAACAAGATAACCACCAGATAATCAGTATTAGCTCTTAAGATTTACAGAGCAATTCTATGTTTCCTGTGTCAAAGAAAGTTTCATGGAGAAGTGTTTTAGGACTCTTTTGCTTCTAGCTATAAAAAGTGCTTGGCAAATCATAGGGAATAAATGCTTTCCTATCCTAAAATTTAACTTGCTGCGATGCCTGCAATCTTCCCATTAAAGAAGCATAGCTTTGGGGTTTAAAGGCATCTCAGGTTTTAAGATCCCTTGGTATCAAGCTCCCAACACAAACCCATTATAGTGTAAAGCTTTATTGAGGGGTTGATTGGTCTAGAATGAAACACTGGACATGCTTTTGACAAATAGCCAGGATCTTGGATGCTAGAAGATACAGAAAGGGTGATTAACTAAAGATGAACTTCATTTTGTGCTCATTTTTTCTCTGGACTAGCCCTTCCAATGTACATTACTTTATTTATTCTAACCTTTGGTTTATCTTGAAATTCTTCATATAGAACTTCCTAAGGACAAAACAAAGATAGCCAAGCACTTTTGTGGAGCCAAATGTAACTAATTTTTTTCAGGGATCAAATCTCAGTGTTTAAATATTGGGAGATGTCAATGTAAAAACCATGGCCAATCATTAATAGCCTTAAGGATGAGCTCTTTCTTGTTCAGCATTATGCTAGGCACACATTAGGTGCTTTACAAAGGCATTTCACTGAGAATAGCTGGAGCGTTTGTAATGATAACGACAGTTCCATAGTGAGTCATTTATCCAGCTACTTTGCAGTTTTGAAGAATTAAGTGAGAGTCATTAAGACTGAATCAATTTCTATCTATACTTCACTTTCCAAATTGGCAAAAAAAAAACCTGAGATGAAGAACAGACTTCAAAATGATTACATTAAAAGAAACAAATGAGCTGTTTAGTTTATACTCAGTTATGAATATTGTAAATAAATTATTCATACAGAAGCTGAAAGACTTATGTCATTTAAGTGCTTGTGATAATCAAAAGCAAAGTGGGTTCGAATTCTAAAAATTGGGATGCAGGGAAAAGAAACAAACAAAAAAGAATTACTTAATGATAAAGTCTGTACTATCATAATGAAAATCTTTTTAGGCTATAAAATCTTATGTGAATTTAAACTTGTAGCACAAATAAATAAGTATCAATGTATCCTATATTGCATTGACCGAAAAGGAAAGCATAGTTAACAATAATTTATTGTATATTTCAAAATAGCTAGAAGAGAAGATTTGAAATGTTCTAAACACAAAAATGACAAATATTTGAAGTGATAGGTATCCTAAATACCATGATTTGATCATTACACATTGTATTTATGTATCAAAATATCACATTGTACTTGTACCACATGCATAGAAACATAAGCATAAATAGAAGTATATAAATATATACTTGTGTGAGTGAATATTATAAAGGTCATTCATTCTTATAGAGTGGCCAAATATTATTCTTAGATAAAACATGATCATTTGATTTTTCACAAACTAGTATTGCACTGTTTTGGCTACATGTACAATTGGTTTTACTGAATATTGCTTTGGCTTTACTGCTGCAATTCACATTTTTGAAGAAAAAAATAGAAACGTTCCCTTGAAATTATTGTCAGAGTGATGTTGACAACAATATGTTTTATATCCTTCATCCCTCTTCATCAGGACCCTCAAGAGAAATAGTCCCTTAATGCTTATGTCAGGAAATACTTGTCAGGGCTTTTCCTGAACTCATCCTTTAAAACATATTATCAAACTGTAAATCTTGCAAATAATGCTGTTCTTTTTGCTTTGGCCACTGGGAAACTCAGAGCCAAATCTCCATTCTACTTCTAGTGATTTAATGGGATTTTATAGTAGGCATTTCTGTAAACTAATTGTATTTTCTGATTTCATTATATTAGTCCACTCTTATGTCCTTTCTTATGTTTATCAATTTATATTTTATGTATTGTTTATCATATAAGTCACTTCAAGTCCTTATTTATACTAAGATAGGCATAAATTCATCTAATTAAAAACAATTATGTAGCGAGCTATTGAATACACTATTTTAAATTTTCTTTTTTTTTAATTTCAGCATATTATGGGGGTACACTTATTACAGTTACGTATATTGCCCATGCCCTCCTCCCCCCTCGAGGCAGAGCTTCAAGTGTGACCATC
>VBSM01003185.1:2895443-2930811 GCA_008086735.1 Cheirogaleus medius | reverse complement strand
AATATCATGTCATCAGCAAAGAGTGAGAGTTTGATCTCTTTTGCTCCCATTTGGGCGCCCTTAATTCCGCTCTCTTGTCTGATTGCTGTAGCAAGGAATTCCAGCACTATGTTGAATAGAAGCAGAGATAGTGGGCAACCTTGCCTTGTTCCAGTTCTAAGTGGGAATGCTTTCAATTTTTCCCCATTCAGTATGATATTGGCTGTGGGTTTTAATGGGAGATGAACTTATTGAAAGTGAATGATACAGTAAAGGTAGTAGAGTATAAAGATGTACATGGAATGGTAAACTTGAAGAGCAGTTTTATACTGATGAATAATAAGTGGCTCTTAATTCATTAATCAATAAAGTGTACACTTATTTTTAAAATGACAGCACTGGTAAAAGTGGTAATATGGTATTAGATTTGTAATTTCTTACATTGTTTCAATTCACAACAAAATCTCAAAAGGAACTAGAAATACTGATTTTACTCTACATGTCTCATTTACTATTAAGTCAGGGAATTTATCTTTACTTAAAATGAGTCTATCCATGAAGAATACTAATACTGAGGCTATAGTATAAGTTTATTTAATTTGCTAATTGAAACAATTCAATTTAAAACTGTCAAATGCATAATCTTGGTACATAACAGAATTAACCATATATTACAACAAATCAAACTCATTTTTAAAAACTGTGAAATCAATATTACAGAAAAATATAATGAGCTATATTACAAATGTAAAATATTATTAGAAAGGCTTGCCTAGAAATGACAAGCTCTATTGAAATACTACCCCATCACCAGTTGGAATACTTTATGTTTAAGGACTATGGAAAGAAGAATTAATAAAAAGAATGAGATAAAGAAATAGGATAAACAGGGATTATAAATTAAAGGCAAGGAAGATAGAAAACTATATATATATATATAATTATCTGAATATTAGAGTACTCCAAACATTTAAAATCCTGAATCATCTTACAGGATGATTCAAGAATATTCCAATCTTAGAATGGGAGCATTTGACAAAATCTCGGTGTTTATACCAAGTTAAGGGTCAATTCCCAGGAGAAATGATGAACTCAGTGCAGCAATTAATCATAGTGATGAGTAAAAAATTATAGTGGCAGTGGCATTTCTGTGACTAACTCAGGGGAGGGTGGAGAAAGTTCCTTTGGCAGCTGCCTGCCCAGCTAATGGTATTCACTAATGGGGAGGCCAAATATGAACCCACCCTACAGTCTTGTGGTGAAACTGCTTTGTAGATATTCACATAAATGTAGACCAAACTAGGCCAAAATACAGTAAAAGTGAGGGTACTGATATCTTCATGTCCCTGGAAGGAATATTAAAAGAAAATTATCAGTGAGTCAGATATGAGGATCTATAGATCCAGGATAGACTAAAGAGTAAATTTAGCTTTTTTCCTAGATATATGTGATTAATTAAAAAATCTTAACTATCTGTAGCAGTTTTGAGAAAAGAAATAAACTCGTAAAATAAGTAATTCCTTTATATATATATATATCTGTGTGTGTGTGTGTGTGTGTGTGTGTGTAATTCGATTTGACCAGTAGCAGCCATGTAAGCAGTGATTTCATGTAAGGACTCATCAGCCATTCTGGAAGAGGTGGGTTGTAGTAGGGGGAGAATTCTGATAACCAAAGAATCTATTAAATTGTTCCACTCTTGATCAGTTTAGCCTGCTTATAGCAATTATATAAAATATTTATGGAGAACTTACCATGTGCTAAGACATGTTTTCATGTGACATTTGTTCATTTAATTATCATAACAACTCTGTAAAGTAGATACTATTATCATTCCCATTTTACAGAGGAAGAAACAACAGTTTAGAGAGGTTAAGTATATGTCCAACCTCTAGAGCCAATCAGAAAGTGGTGGAGCTGGGATTAAAGCATGGGCTTGAACCCATGGCCCACATATTTAACCACTTATATGGTTACTCATGTGGATGCTGCCTCAGAAACCATTCTTCAATCAGTCCTTCAGGGAGCTCCATTCTTATTCCTCGAAAAGATTTGATCATATATTAGCTGTTTTATTCCAGAATAGAAACTTCTGTACTATTCCAAAGAAATAAGACATGGTTTACAATTTCATACATAGGGAGGCATCCTCTTACATTGTTTCCAAGATAACATCTTTTATTCCTCTTCCTTCTCTCCTCCTTTATTCTTCCTTGAACTTGAAAACTCAATTTTAGATCATAAAAGGACCTCGGAGACTATCTTACCTAGTTTTCTCATTATTTTAAAATGATAAAAATAAGGGCCAAAAGAGGTTAAATAATTTATAGTTGGTTGGTAGAGTTCCCCAATGTACAAATTCCCCTTCTAGTGCTTTGTCCCATTAGATTACAGTATCTTCCACCTCCTGCCGCATGTTTTCCCAGGCACTTGATACTGGAAAGGTATCATGAAAATCATATTTTTCAGTCTCAGTAAAGGAAAATTTACCATTAATATTTGAATTGCTCTCATGGTATAATGGAAACACTAAAATAGACCTTATCTTACCAACCTTTTCTATTGCAATCACAGGATAACTGTGACACTGGACATAAACAGTTCTAAAAATTAATCTCAATTCTCTATTTGAACTAAAAGGAAAAAAGTAAACACATGAACATGTCAGACTGGGGATTTAACCCAGAGAAGAAATAAAACACCAGTAAGTCAAAAATAGAAAAGCAAGAAGGAACTTGGGAAATATAAAGGAAAATATCAGCTGTATAAATTAGATTAACACTGAGCCCCTTGGTCATTTTTAGGTTTCATAATTCTGATCCATCAGACAGTTTTCCTATCAATGTTTCCTTCTGCTTCCCTGCAGCTCCTTTCTGGCACTGCTTGGGGAAATAATCTATAATCTAATTATTAATACTAATTGAAATAAGATTACCAAAAGAGAGAAGTTACATACACACATACACACACAAACTTGTGTCTCTATACTATAAAAGAAGTCATGTTAATAATCACATTGTACCCTATATATAAGTACAATTATTATGTGTCATTAAAAGTAAAATATTTTTTTTAAGAAGCCCACCATCCTTTAGATACGTTAGAGGCCTTTTATTGAAACACATAATCCTTCTAGCAGTGTTTCTCAGGGTGCTACTGGCATTTTGAGTGAAACAATTATTCCCTGGATAGATTATCCGCACATTGCATGATTCTTAACACCTGTGCCTTCTGCTACTAAATCCCAGTAGTTGCACTTAGTCATCCTGACAACCAGCAAATACCCTTAGGCATTTCCAAACTCCCCCTGGGATGAAGCAATACTTTCCCAATTGAGAAACACTAGGACTGAGAATAAAACTCTAGGTCCAGCTCGGAAGAATTATTAATAATATAGATTCATACATTTTATTCGAGACATATTTATTAAGTGTCTGACATGGGTAAAGCCTGTGCTAGTTGCTGGGAAGTACATTCGTGAGTCCAAACAGATAAGGATTTTGCTGTAACGGGGCATGCAAGATAGTGTGAGAGATAGATATTGATTAAATCTTCACACAAATAAATATATATATATATATATATAATCTGATAATAGCAACAAAGAGACACGTGGTGCTACTAGAGCCTCTAACAGAAGGATTTACTTAGTCAGATCAGTTAGGAAAGGTTCCCTGAAAAAGTGATGTTGAGCTGAGATCTGAAGCATAAATAGAAGTTTGCTTGGTGATGATGAAAAGTAAAACCATTCTTGGTAGAGGTAACAGCAAGTGCAAAGCTGCCCTGATGAGACAGGGCATGGTAAATATGAGACATAACATGAGACTAGTGTGGCTAGAACCGAGAGAATGACAAGGAGCTTCCTGTGAGATAAGTCTGTAGAGGTAAGGAAAAGACAATTCACATATATCTTTGTAGCCTATGTCAATAAGTAGAATTCCCAGGCATAACTAGCAAAGTCAAATTTGGTAGAAAGCAGAATGAGGAGGTGTACCACATGAGACATAAATTCAATAGTGGGTGTTGTCCCATGAAGCTTGTAATCAAATTAACTTTTGTCTGAATGGAGATCAAGCTAGCACAGATAAAAATATCTTCAGTGGGTAGTAATTGTGTAGGATTTACTCACTCAGCAAATTTGGTACCATGCAAGGTTCTATGGAAGCTGTAATACATAAGAGGAGATATCTGTTGGGGAATGTTGGGGGAGATCTGGAGACAACCTGGAGAGGTCAAGTGTTACATGGGAATTAGAACTGAAGTTAAAGCTCCCAAACTTTCTTGCCTTATGGGAACTCTGCCAGTCTCTGATTGGGGTTTTCATCAGTTAAATGAGGACAACAGTACCCGATGTTCCTGAGCAGGATTAACTAAAATATCCTGAGGAAGAGTGTCTAATAATATTTGGCATATCCCAAGTGCACAATTCATGCTTCTAACAAAACAAAGTTTCTTTAGCTATAAAATAAAGGCCATAATAGCTGCTCTTACATACCAGGGGTGTTGTCATGAGGCCAAATGGGAAAGGCTGGTAAAGAAGCACAGGGTATTATTATCATCCACAAAGGAATGTGGCATGAATGCCGCTCTGAATTTATCATCCCTTTATTTTTCTGTTGTGGAGGAAAACTGCTCCACTCAGAAAAGTGATGGGTTAGGGGAAGAGGTAATGATGGTATGCAATTTTTTTTACCTGATGAAATAACAATTACTGTGATAAGATACTTTAAGTGTTATAAATGTGCATGCACACAAATTTTCTTTGGCTATGTTGCAGAAAATAAAGTATTGGTTAAGGTAAAGTCTGGACCAGCCTATGGACTAACATTTTGTGAAATGTTGACCAACCAATTTGTTTACAGTGTGTACCAGTGCTCTGGATGTTCCACCTCATATCCCCTCAGCCCACCTGTAAATGAACTTGCAGGTGCAGTGAACAGTTCTTAGTATGCTACTTCCCACTTCAAGTGCCTGTTCTCACTGTTTCTCCAGCGAAAGGCTTTCTCTGAAACCACGAGGGCTTACTCAGTCTTCTTTTTGGAAAGCCTAGAAGTCTGGGACTTAGCCACCCCAGGGACTACCCACAAGCAATGATGGCTGAGAGTTGGCAGATAAATATTTAATCTTACTTTGTCCTCTGATGGAATGAATACTTCTGAAACATGTTCTACATGGTTCCTCAGAGGGTCCTCAATAGGATTAAGCCCCAATCACCCACCATGATAATCTGCTTGTTAAAATCCTTCCCTGTCTCTTTTCCCCTACTCTCTTTTATGTACTTAAAATTATTTCCCAAATGAACTACCTGTACCCACTTTTCATCTCATGATGTACTTCTGGGAGAATCCAAGCTTAGACATATAATTACTAGGAATGTTCAGTTCATAATGCATGATTTACATTTCTAATGACATAATTATGTTTAGCTTAAAATGAATTATGGCCCTGTGCTCTATATAAAGAGAAAATATCTACTGTTAAGTGTCTCTTGATGTGCTGCTGAATTCGGTTTGCTAGGATTTTATTGAGGATTTTTGCATCTGTATTCATAAGCAATATTAGCCTGTAGTTTTCGTTTTTTGTTGTGTCTTTTTCTGGCTTTGGTATCAAGGTGATACTGGCTTCATAGAATGAGTTTGGGAGGATTCCTTCCTTCTCCATCTTATGAAATAATTTCTTCAATATGGGTGCCAATTCTTCTTTGAAGGTCTGATAAAATTCAGCTGTGAAACCATTAGGCCTGGGAATTTTTTTTTGTTGGAAAATTTTGTATTGCTGCTTCAATTTCATTTCTTGTAATTGGTCTGTTTAGGAGTTCTATTTCTTCCTGATTGAGCCTTGGAAGGTTGTGTGTTTCTAGAAATTTGTCCATTTCCTCAATGTTTTCAAGTTTATGTGCATAGACTTTCTTGCAGTATTCACTGTAAGATATTTTGTATTTCTGTGGTATTAGTTGCAATATCTCCTTTTTCATTTCAGATTGAGCCTAGTTGGGTCCTCCCTTTTCTATTTCTGGTTAATGTAGTGAGAGGTCTATCAATTTTGTTTATCTTTTCAAAGAACCAACTCTTTGTTTCATTAATTTTCTGCTTTTTAAAATTTCATTTATTTCTTCTCTGACCTTAGTTATTTCTTTTCTTCTGCTGGTGTTGGGATTGGTTTGCTCTTCCTTTTCTAGTTACATGAGACAATTCATTAGATTGTTGATTTTTGATCTTTCTGTCTTTTAAATGTAGGCATTTAAAGCTATGAAACTTCCTTTTCAGACTGCTTTTGCTGAATCCCACAGATTTTGATAACTTATATCCCACTTGTCATTTACTTTGAGGAATCTTTTAATTTCCACCTTAATTTCCTCCTTGATCCAATAATGGTGGAGCAGTATGTTGTTTAATTTTCATGACTTTGAGTAGAATTGAGTGTTTCTGTTAGAGTTGACTTCTAATTTTATTCCACTATGGTCTGAGAAGATACATGGTATAATTTCTATTTTTCTGAATTTGTTGAGACATGTTTTATGGCCTAAGATGTGATCACTCTTAGAGAACATTCCATGTTCTGATAAGAAGAATGTATATTCAGTAGTTTTGGGGTAGAATGTTCTGTAAATATCTGTTAGGCCCATTTTCTCTAGAGTTCTATTTAAGTCCAGTGTTTCTTTATTTATTTTCTCCTTAGAAGATCTGTCCAGTTTTGTCAGTGGGGTGAAGTCAATCTACCATGAACAAATGGGCTTCATCCCAGGGATACAAGGATGGTTCAACGTACATAAATCTATAAATGTGATTCACCACATAAGCAGAAGTAAAAACAAGAATCATATGATCATCTCAATAGATGCAGAAAAATCATTTGACAAAGTTCAGCACCCTTTTATGATAAGAACTCTTAACAAAATAGGCATAGATGGAATATACCTCAAAATTATAAAATCTATATGCCATATATGACAAAACCACAGCCAACATCATACTGAATGGGGAAAAGTTGAAAGCATTCCCACTCAGAACTGGAACGAGATAAGGATGCCCAGTGTCAACACTTCAACATAGTGCTGGAAGTCCTAGCCAGAGCAATCAGGCAAGAGAAGGAAACTAAGGATATCCAAATGGGAAAAGAGGTCAAACTGTCAGTCTTTGCTGATAATATTATTTTATATCTAGAAAACCCTAAAGATTCCACCAAGAGATTCCTGGAATTGGTAAATAAATTCAGCAAAGTCTCAGGTTACAAAATCAACGTGTACAAATCAGTAGCATTCCTATGCACCAACAACAGTCCAGCTGAGAATAAAATCAAAGACTCAATACCTTTCACAATAGGAATGAAGGAAATAAAATACCTACTAATATATTTAACCAAGGAGGTGAAAGATTTCTACAAAGAGAGAAGGAAGGAAATTGCAGATGATGTAAACAAATGGAAAAATATATCATGATCACGGATCAGCAGAATCAACATTGTTAAAATGTCCATACTACCCAAAATGATTTACAGATTCATTGTAATCTCCATCAAAATACCAATGACATTATTCAGAGATCTAGGAAAAATAATTCTATGCTTCATTTAGAACCAGAAAAGAGCCCAAATAGCCAAAGCAACCATTAGCAAAAGGAACAAATCTGGAGGTATCACTTTATCATATTTTAAGCTATAGAAACCGAAACAGAATGGTATTGGCACAAAAATAATTAGACCAATTGAACAGAACAGAGAACCTAGATATAAAACCATCCACATATTGCCATCTGATCTTTGACAAAGTAGACAAAAACACACACTGGGGAAAAGAATTATTATTTAATAAATGGTGCGGAGAAAATTGGATAGCTACTTGTAGAAGATTGAAACAGGATCCATATCTCTCACCAGTCACAAAAATTAATTCAAGAGGGATAATAGACTTAAATTGAAGACATGAAATCATAAGAATTTTAGGAGAAAATGTTGGATAAACTCTTCTAGATATCTGCCTAGGCAAAGAATTTATAAAGAAGACCCCAAGGGGAATCACAGCAACACCAAAAATAAATAAATGGGATTTGATTAAATTAAAAAGCTTCTGCACAGCCAAGGAAACAATCAACAAATAGACTACCTATGGAATGGGAGAAAATATTTGCATGTTATACATCAAATAAAGGATCTACAAAGAACTCAAGAAAATCAACAAGAAAAAAATCAAACAACCCCATTAAAAAGTGTGAAAAGGACATGAACAGAAGCTTTTCAAAAGAAGATAGACTAATGGCCAATAAACATATGAAAAAAATGCTCAACGTCACTAATCATCAGAGAAATGCAAATCAAAACCACAATGAGATATTATTTATCTCCAGTGAGAATGGCCTTTATCAAAAAGTCCCAAAACAGTAGATGCTGGTGTGGAAGTGAAGGGAAAGGAAAATTTGTATGCTGTTGGTGGGATTGCAAACTAGTGCAACCTCTATGGAAAATAGCATGGAGATTCCTCAAAGAATTAAAAGTTGACCTACCATTTGATCTGGCAATCACACTACTGGGTATTTACCTAAAGGAAAAAAAGTCATTGCATCAAAAAGAAACTTGCACTAGAATGTTTATTGCAGCAAAATTCACCATTGCACAGATGTGGAATCAAACCAAGTGCCCATCAATTAATAAGTGGATTAATATAATGCAGTATATGTACATCATGGAGTACTACTCAGTCATAAAAAATGAATTAATATCTTTTGCAACAATCTTGATGGAAGTGGAGACCATTCTCCTAAGTGCAGTATTGTAAGAATTGAAAAACAAACACCACATGTATTCACTATTAAATTGGAACTAATTGATCAGCATTCATGTGCACAGATGGAAGTAAAACTCAAATCATGCAGTTGGGAGGGGGAAGGAGGAGATGGGTGAAATCATACCTATAGGGTACAATGTATACTATCTGGGTGATGGGCACACTTATAGTTTTGACTCAAGCAGTACTAAAGCAGTCCATGTAAGCAAAACATAATATTCTGAAATAAAATAAATAAATAAAATTTTGACCAACAGAGAAAAAAAATAAATGTCTCTTAAGGGGAAAAGTCCAAAATCAAGGATACATTTACTAGGAAGGATTGTATGATCTGTTTAGAATATCAACATTTTGATTTCAATGTGCATTTGAGCACTAGGCCACACTAATGCCCACTAACTCTTGAGGGTCATTTACTTTAAAAGCAATGAGTGGAAAAGATTAAGTAATCTAATTTGATAGATGGCTTTGTGCCAGAATGTGTTTTAACATCTTTTGATCCTAATTGCCTATATTGAAGGTGTTAAGTTTGACTTGCTAAATAAAACCTAGAAGGAGTTAACATTTTATTTGAGTTACTTATATATGCCCCCCATCTAAGCCTCTTGTAGTACTTCCAATAGATGCTAAATTATGCAGCTCATGTAATTAATTATTTTAGATACCAAAGTAGTAAGGATGCTAGACCATAAGCTCAGTGAGGAAAAGAGCTATACTTACCTTATTTACCTCTGCACCTCTAGTTCCTAACACAGTGCTTTGCACTTACTAAGTGTTCAATAGAATTTTCTTGAATGAATGAACACATAAAACAACCTCAATTTATTTGACTTTTACCATTCTCATATGAATTAATATTGGAGAAGATCTGGTACCTAAATGTTTGCAGATCTAAGGAGAAAATATTAGCATACATCTATCCTTTATCTTTCATCTTAAGCCAGAAGTCTACCTCACTCTTTTCTGGTCCATTTACATATTCATATCTGGGAAGTGGGAAGCAAGAGAGAGCTGAAAGATTGCAAGATATAAGAGTGACCCCTAAAAGAAATCTTTCACCCATATAAATACTTGCCTAAACTCACTAATCATCTATTCTTTCAGAAGAGTTGGTGTGAAGGAATCATGGGATTTTAGGTCAGAATCAATTTTGTAGGATATTCTTTATGCTTTGTTAGGGGGAAAAGGAATTCAAAAGAGTATCTACTTTATATCTGCAGCAACTAAGCAACAGCCAATCATGTCACTGTAGATTATCATCTTTTTTAAGAAGGTGAAGATGTATCATATTATTGGTTTATGAGTGGTGTACCTTGGATTAGTTTGGATTTGAGATCAGTCTCAGTGTAGTGATGAATTAGCAAAGTGAAAAAAATAAAGAAGTTAGCAATATAGACATGCTTTGAATAATAACTGAATTTCTACAGGACTTAGTATTTTCCCAGAATGTAGGAGATCAGTCCTGACTCAGTCTTGTTAATTTTTGATAACCACCCTCCTCAAAATCTCATTCCATTAGACTCAGAAATTTTGAAATTTTGCCTAGGTAATCATTATTTTATGCTATAATAAGACTTTTAGAAATTGTACTTTTGCTGTGATGCTTGCAGTTCACAGAAACCTAAAGTGTTATCATCAACCTCTGATACCATGAACTTAAGAGATTTTTATTGGAACCACATAAATGTGTGAGATAAAGAGAATGAGAAGCCAGGGCTTTCACTTGGGTAGTTATTGATACCGAAGGAAAACTTCTCCTATATATGGAATATCCAGGGATTTTGGAATTTTACTTAAAGAGATTATAACGATTTAGTAACTTTATTTTTTTTTTTGATTTAGTAACTTTAAAGCTTCAATTTCCTACTCTTTATATCCCATTCAACCAAAAGAGCTATGCTTTAATCAGAGCACAGGTCATCCTGGGAATAGCCCGGTTGGCTCTCTGGTTCTCTGTCACTGCTCTGTGACTAAGGACTGCCAAAGATTTCTTATATCATTAGCACTCACCAGCTCACTTTTACTTGCTCTTCTGGATCTTCATAAATATATGCTTTGCCTGAAATTGGAAAGCACCATATCTCCTTCTTTGCTTACGAGATCAGATGAGATTGGGCAAGTTTTGGATGGTATGACCATAGACCATTTCTCCTTCTTTAATTCCCCTTTCCATTGACAATTTTTAAAAAAATTTCAGAGTATTATGGGGATACAAACACTTTACGTAAATTGCATTCGCACTACCCACGTCAGAGCTATAAGTGTGCCCATCCCTAGACAGCATGCACCATATCTGTTACCTGTGAATTTACCCATCCCCCCTCCCCCTCCCACCTGCCTGATACCCTATAAGTGTTACTTCCCATACATGCACATTAGTGTGGATCAATTGGTACTAATTTAACGGTGAGCATATGTCGTGTTTGTTTTTCCATTTTTGTGATACTTCACTTAGAAGAATGGGCTCTAGCTCCATCCAGGATAATACAATAGGTAGTTCACCATTTTTTCCTATGGCTGAGTAGTATTCCATGGTATACATATGCCACATTTTATTAATCCAGTCATGTATTGAGGGACACTTGGGTTATTTCCACATCTTTGCAATTGTAATTGTGCTGCTATAAACATTATAGTGCAGATGTCTTTTTTTAGAATGTCTTTTTTTCCTTTTGATAAATACCCAATAGTGGGTTTACTGGATCAAATGGTAGTTCTACTTTTAGTTATTTGAGGTATCTCCATACTACTTTCCATAGAGGTTGTACTAGTTTGCAGTCCCACCAGCGGTATATGAATGTTTCCATCTCTCTGCATCCACACCAACATTTGTTATTTTGGGACTTTTTGATAAAAGCCATTCTCACTGGAGTTAAGTGATATCTCTTTGTGGTTGTGATTTGCACTTCCTTGATGATTAGAGATGTTGAACATTTTTTCATGTTTGTTGGCCATAAGTCTATCTTCTTTTCATATAGAACCAGAGAAGACCCCATATAGCCAAAGCAACCTTAAGCAAAAAGAACAAATTGGGAGGCATCAATATACCAGACCTCAAGCTATAGTACAAGGCTATAGTAACTAAAACAGCATGGTATTAGAACAAGAACAGAGACATAGACCAATGGAACAGGACTGAGAACCAAGATATAATACCATCCTAGTATAGCAATCTGATTTTTGACAAAGCATACAAAAATATACACCGGGGAAAAGAATCCCTATTCAAAAAATGGTGCTGGGAAAATTGGATAGCCACATGTAGAAGAATGAAACAGGATGTGCACCTCTCACCTATTACAAAATTCAACTCACGATGGCTAACATACTTAAACCTAAGGCATGAAACCATAAGAGTTCTAGAAGAAAATGTTGGAAAAACTCTTATACGCATTGGCCTAGGCAAAGAATTTGTAAAGAAGACCTCAAAACCAATCACAGTAACAACAAAAATAAATGGGACCTAATCAAATTAAAAAGTTTCTGCACAGCCAATGAAACTATTATTAGTGAATAAACAACCTATAGAATAGGAGAAAATATTTGCATCTATACATCCATTGACAATTTTTTATGCATTAAGCAAGTGTTTCCTTGGTGAATGTAGTTTGTCCAGGTCTACTTTGAAGAGCTCCCCCCTACTAGCAAGCCTATTTAAACAGTTTGTTGACTTCTCTAGGCTTTAGCTACTAAAGTCACTTTGCCTGTCAGCTTAGGAGAGCCCTCTGTGACTCCATAGGGCCCCAGTCATGCATTCACATTTATAGAATGGCAGAAGCAGCAATTTAGCCTTTAACTATTAGCTTGCCATAAAATATTGCATCACCAAGAGCTTCTCTAATACTCAGCATGGTATGATGCAGCCTGGGTCTATTTCAGGGGTTGCTAAGGGCCTGCTGAAGAAGGCAACTCTGCCTTGTAGGAGATAAAATGCGTTTCCTTCATCATCTGTACCCACTAGGCCGAACATCTTGCTTTTGTTTGCTTTATCTCACATACTTCTCTTATTTAATAAACAAATGTGATGTTAACAAGTGTCAGTATTTTAGGTTTTCCCAAAGGGGTTTTGAAACGAACCACAGGTAAAGAACAAATTCTAAAGGTTGTGTACTAGTACACAGTTAGGCATGCACTACCTGATAATTAAATTTCTACAAAACTCACTATTTTCCCAATATGTAGGAGGTCAGTCATCAGTCTAAGAATATCAAGGTATTCTTAGAAAATATGTAAAAACTCTGAGGCTGATGGAATGAAGTCTTTATATTGAAGGGGTCAGGATGTTGCCAATAATTAATGAGATGGGTTTTACAGAGTATTACTAAACATTGCAAATGTGAATGGTTTGACATTGTCTCATAATCCTTTGCTGAATAAACATTTAATAAATTTATTTATATTTATATAAAAAGCCATTCTCTTTATTCATATATTCATAAACAGAGGAATAGCTTTAAGTGTAATAACTATTTGAAGACCACGAGACTGGAAATCAGAAGAACTGTGTTCATGTCCTGTATCAAACTATTTTTTGGTCTTTGTTTAAGTTACTTTGTGGGCTTCATTACCCATATGTAAGAGACAAAAATGGTAAATTCCAAGGTCTTTTGCAACTTTATAGTTCAGTGATTCTATAATCACTATATAATAAAAAAGTAGTTTATAACAGAACAGCCCCTGAAGCACTGCTTCTACTCTATCTTCAGTCATGTTTCCTGAAAGCAGAGCCTAAGATGAGGATTCTTTTGCAAATAATTTCCTGAGGGAGTGTTCTCAGGAGAAAACTGTAAGAGTGAATAAAGCAAGATTGGGCAGGGGAAAGAGCTAAGCAAAAATATGATTACAGGAGAAGTCTAGCCTCAGCCTGATCGTACAGGGTGATCTGGAGCATAAACTGTACCACCAAGTTTTTCCCACCTTGAAGCAAGAATCCTGGGCTTTTATACCTCCATACTAATAAGATTTTTTCCAAGGATCACTTTGAAAAATGGAGGCAGAACTTCTCAGGCTTTCCTGGATGGGGCAGTGCTCTGGAGAAGAGGATATGAACTGTTAGCAGCCAACACCACAGCAACTAGGGGGTGGTTGGCCACACCTGGTAAAGGGCATCTGGATGAGACACCCACAGCATCTGTGAAATACCATTTCTTCTTTTCTCAATCTAATTTTTATATCAAATACTATTACCAGGTTATGAAGCATTCACATTATTTATCTCATTGGACCTTATAATTTTTCACATAGAAGGCATTTAATAGATGCATGTCAAAATAAACCAGTTATTATGCTTTACAAAAATGGAAAAGCTCTTATATAGTTGTAAATTACTTTTGTTAACGTTTAATTTAGAGACTATATTGTATGAAATGGTTATTAAAGAGAAAGTAGAAAATGGAACTCAACAATTAAGGTTTCTTGGAAAAGATATCAAAAGAGTTCTTTATTCTTTAGTGAACAATGAAGATTTAACATTAAAACTGGCCTGTGCACATAAGTAAATTGAAGTTAAAGTACCCTTGAATTTTTTTTTATTTTCATCAAGTGACCTTATTCCAGGAATTCACATTACCTTTGGACCTGACTGATTACTGGATAAAGAGTGTTTAGTAGAACTTTAATAAAAAACAGAGCATAAATAAGGCTGATAATTTGTTTTCTTTAAAAAATAAAAGTCTTCCCTCAGTGGTAGAGATAATAGGTTTCTACCTATAAAATGTTCCCCTCAAAGACTACTACTTGAACTATGATATAGGGGTTTAATTCTTTAAAACTCAGCTGACTTGTTTAAAACAGCATGAATGACGTTTTAAGTTGTTAATAGTAGCATTAACCTTATAATAAAGCAAGACTAAAGAACACTTTTTATAAAGGAAACCTAGCAGGGATCATGAGAGAACTGTGGACTAGAGGACAAGCACAGAGAAAATGGGTGTAGTAAAGACAAATGTGGTTGATTTCACCATGTTGTCTTGGAGAGTCTTAAAGGATTTTATAAAATAATAGTCCTTAATCTGTTTCACATCATGGGCCCCTTTGAGAATTTGATGAAAGTTGTGAACTTCCTTCCCAGAGAGGAAAATGCATGTGTAAACAAAATTTTGGTATCAGTTTAGGGTAATTATAGAACATTGAATCCCTCCATGAAGCACTACTGTGCAGAGAAATGGAAGTACATTTGAGACTATGAAAAAGAAATAACAGGAACAGGCCAGAAGGAAGTTCTGTTCCAAATACTATATAGTTCTATTTTCTTTCACTTAAGGAAAGTACATCTCAGGTTTGATAATGTTAATAAAGCTTAAATGAATAAGAAATACAGTTAAGTATTAATATATTTAAAACAATATCCACAAAGATTTTTTTCATGGGGACAAAGTAATTGCAGTAGGAGTTTCCTTAGGAGATATTTCATGACTGACTAGGATGAGATTGTTTCTGAACCAATAAGAACTACCCATTATGGTTTCTTCATAGTAACATTTTGATTTCCTTTTTAAATTATCAAATCACACTTTATTTAATTACTTATTTTCTTGACATCATTATAGCCTCTTTGTTAATTCAGAATGCAGTCTGACAGGGGGCCCTTTGCAAAGCAAATACTTTTATACCTCTCCCACTGTTGAGAAATTTAAGAAAGACGAGTGTGATTTACACTGATGCTGACCTTTACGTATTCCAGCTTCATTTTTAACCACTGGCTTTTTGGAACCTCCAAAGTATATCCCTTGCCTCTTCCTAGAACCTGTCTACTGTCTTGGTTTCACAGAACCTGGCTTTCTTCTATGTCTTTTTGATCCACCACCAGCTACTTTGTTTTGGGGTTTTTGTTGACCTCGGATCTCTAGCAAGGTCTTTAAGCAGGATTTTGGAAACAGAAAAGGTCACCAAAATAGTTCCAATTCAAGACTAAAAAAATCATACTCTTAAGGCTCAGTGTTCATATTTAACAAAAATCTGGTCGCTTCAGATTTTCATTTCTGTCTGAATTGCATGTTAAGAGGAGCACTTAATCATCATGAGATTCACTTATATGCTCCACAGTGCTCATGCACTCCATGTGCAGATTAGAAACCAGACTAATTTTTCTTTCCTTCCAAATTATTAAAACAGGTAATGCACTTTTATTAATGTTAGAACTGGAATAATTCTGGAAAATTAATGCTCCAAATGAATGCAATTTCAGAGTTCGGTGAGTACATTATAGGCTTATTATTATTACTCTGCATGGGATGTTATATTCAGCAGTTTTGATTTCCATAGAAGACTAGGGATAATTTCTCTATCTTTACTGCATGATAACCTGGTCACCTAGCTCTTTCCCTGAAATGAAAAGGCTTCGTGGTAGCTTGGGTGCCATAATCTTTTAAGAGAAATTTAGTTAAAATATCAGAGGGCAATGGAAAACAATTTTGGTTATTAAATTTTCTGGCAGAAGCCACAGATATAGGATACATGCACTCCCTTGTTTCTTTCTCACAAACACACATGTACAAATATAAATAATATACATATGTATATAATATGGCAAGCATTGTATAAAGTATGAGGCATATCTATGGTAAAAACAGAACAGATCATATCTTTCCTCATAGAGCTTGTTTTCTAGTGGATGGAACTAAAAGCACATGCAGAGGGGTTGGACTTCAGTTGGAGGCAAGGCTCTCCTTAAAACATATCAGGAGGGAAGATAAGATGTAGTAGGTTCATAATTTGGTAGTGGGAAGAGAAGGGAATTCCCACTTGATGTTTATTATTTTCCTCAAGAAAGTGTGAAGTGAGATCACAAGCTCAAAGTAAAGAGGAAGAATCCAAGTAAGGAGGTCTAAAGAGAGAAGAGAAGGGCTAACAAGTTATTTGGAGACTTGAATACTAGAGAGTTATTGATCAATGCTAAGAATTTAGGTTTGAGCTAAGGAAGTTAAGGTGAAAAAATCTGCCTGGTTTTGTGGTCCTCTCCAACAAAGATAAGTGACTGGGGTGATGAGACGGAAAAGGCAAATATTTGGTTTAAATAGGGTAGGGGTTTTTCAAGGGAAATACAATGGAGTGAGATGGGACAAGGAACTGGAGGAAGTTTTCAAGGGAGTACATGTAAAAAAGGACCAATGGGCTTAGGGTAGTCGGGGGAAAGTGATGAAAAGGGGAATTCTGGATACAGAAACATAGATAGAAATGATGGATTGGAGGTAATAATTGCTCTAGTGTAAGTACTACAGCAAAGAAACTGGAAGGAAAGAAAGCTATGGTTAGGGAATAGAATATTTGAACTTTTAATTTTTGAGTTAGTGTAGTTTTGAGGCCTTGGTTCAGGCTGATGTGGAGTGGAGGAATATGTCAATGGGGATGGGGATGGGGATGGGTCAGAGAACTCAGGGTGAGTTTTTGGCAACATGGATGTTGAGATTTCTATGAATGATGACAACAGTTGGAGTATGAAGGAAGAATATGAATCAGTTGACACATTCTTCAGTGAATGAAGTGAGTGACCAAGAAATACAAAGGAATAACAAGAAAGTAGATGGTATGCTCTTTCAAAGAAATAAAGAATCTTTTTTATACAAAACAGTAGGAGCATCAAGGTTTAGAATTGCAAATGGAGAGAAAGGGCAGATATCTATCCTGATATAATAGAGGAAAACAGTATAGCTTTCTTTCAGAGGATTATAGTGATCCACATCCTCTGAGGACAGCCAAGTTTCAGTAAAGGCAAATAGGTAATCAACTTAAAGAAGGTTTTTTTAGCTGTACCAAATAATTGTGTGTGTGTGTGTGTGTGTGTATACACATGTGCATGGCCTTTTTATCATAGCTAAATACTTTTGGTTTTCAAAAATTTGGTAGATAACAATAGTATTTTTCTAATGGAGACTTTTATTTCTCAAATAAAAATTTCATCATATTAAATCTATAGTCATTGGGCATATTTGTAGACTGAGACCATGGTTTAGGGTCTTATACTAAAAGGCAGAGCCAATAATGCCTTAGGTACCACAAAACAGTTTTTTAAAATTGTGCTTATTTATCTACTAAGTGGAGCTCTTTACATCTTCACTGATACAGACCAGTGGTTTTCAAACTGAGCACCAAGTATCATTAGGGACATCAGTGCTTTGAGGACCATTCTGAAAGATTATTGAGGAGAGGTAGGATGTTAAACAAGTTGGTGTCTGGACCCATCCCATTCATATTTAACCAGAATACCTCTGTATTTCTTTTATATATCGAGTTTCCCTGTTATATTTTAAGAAAGGTTTACTCTATTTTAAAAAGTAAGCTTGGAAATTTTAGAGCAGAATTATGAGTCTCAGAAGATGCCACTAATATCTGTAGAGTGTGACCTACAGCCTTTATTCTTTTACCTGGAGCTGCCGTACTTCATATCTCATTACTGTAATTTCTTCATTTATAAACTGGTGATAATAATACTTCCCCAGGGTTGTTGAGAGGTCTAATGAGATAATACATGGAAAAGTGATTTATTTGATATATATGTAATGTTTTTTAATCATTGACTAAGAAGTCAGTGGTCCCTTAGAGATTTGAACATGTGAGGACCAATGATGAACCATATCATTTGGTCCATCCTTTGAAATCTTTCTTATTTGTAGTCTACGGGATAGAAATAATTCCAAATCAAATTCACCCCAAAAGCCATCTCTTCAATAATGTTTTAATGCTGCATCTTTGACTTTTGTCACATATCCACATATGAAACAGTAAAATGAAGAACATTGCGTTCTTTTTCTAAATCCATGACTGGAAACACGATCTATTTTGTTGTTCAACATTCCTCGTATAAGCATTCATATTATAGTTCTTTCAGTACCAAGAAAAAGGTTTGCCCCTTATGAAGAAAGGGTAGGTTTCTTTTGATCAGATTATATATGCTATTGTGCTTTGCTTTTTGCTTTAACTACCTGAAAATTCAGAACAAAATTAAATGTTCTGTCATGGTATTCAGGGTCTTGATATTCTAAACCTGTTTCTTTCTCTCTCTCTCTCCTTCCTTCTCTCTCTCAATATCTCTGCCCCCCCCCACACAATTTCAATATCTATTCCTAGCAACCTTATAATAAATAGGTCACATATTTTCATCTTCCCCCATTATTTTTGAAAATTAAACTAATTTACATATTAAAGTAATTTAACCTATTACATAGAGTATTTTTAATACAGGCAAAGATAACTCTCTCCCCTTTCCTTCTCTCTATATATAGAATTTATCAAGATATAGTTTGTTGAGCTATTTAATATACCATTTCCATCATTTACTTATTGGTTCAGAAAAACATTCCATTGAGACCCAACCATATACGTGTGTATGTGCGTGTGTGCATGTGTGCGTGTGTATCTAACTGAGATGAGTAAGACCTGGCCTCAGTAAGGGTTCTATACAATCATTATATATGCTAACAAGTGTCAGCAAATTATGGCCTAAGGGGATTTTTCTATAAATAAAATTTTATTAGAAATAAAAATAAATAGCCACACCTATCCACTAACATATTGTCTATGACTGCTTTGGCACTACAACAACAGAGGTAAGTAGTTGTGGTATAGACCTTGTGGCACTCAAAGCCTAAAATATTTACTATATGGCTCTTTATAGAAGAATTTTGTTGAGCTCTGACCTATAGGCATTTGTTGGTGTACATATACTTTCATTTCTGGGAACATTGGAAAATACTGTTAGTAATCTGATTAGACAATAACTGCTGGGTCTTAGTGTTTATTGTACATGTACAATTAAGTAAAGCTGTTTTTCACTGAGCAGATGGTGTGGTGTTGGTGGAGTGGGTAGCTGTGTCTAGCTCCCCCAGGGTTGGATTGGAAAGGGCAGTGATTGAGGGATTAATTGTAGTGGCACTGTTGGAAGTACAAAAGATTGCCTTGAGATAGCTGGTAAAAACAATAGCAATAAAAGTAGCTACTATTTTTGAGTACTTACCTTATGTTAGATGCTGTCCCCAATACTATTTAATATCTAAACATGGGTTTATTCAATCCTCAAAACAATCATATGACACATCTAGTATTATAGTATCAACATTTTGGAGATGAGGAAATGGAAGCTCAAGGAGATTCTGTAACTTGACCATGGTCATGTAGTTAGTTAATGGTAGAAATAAGGTTCAAACCTGTATATCTCTTGACTATAAAATTTAAGCTCTCCCCTATTGAGTTAGACTGTGTCTCTGCTTTGGGGCCTTGCTCAGACTCTCTGAATAGTGCCCATCATATTATTATAATTATCATCATCATTTACTCCCTGTATCTGTGAGCACATAGAGGCAGGGTCTCTCCAATATTCATCATGGTATATCTAGTACCTATCACAGGGTCTTTCAAAAAAATGGTTTATGGGTGAACGAATGAGAAACTTTTTCTGGCCGAATATGTGTTGGACCTGGTCAAAGAAGCAGTAAAACTCACCTCCCTACTCCTATCACCAGGCAAAGAAGGAGGAGAGTGGCTCAAGAAAGTTCAGAGGGAAAGTATTCTAAATCTTGAAATACATTATGGGTCCTTTTCAAAAATTTCTAGTGTAAGAAAATTTCTGTCCATAAATTATATAGTTGGAAGCTATTGCCTTTATTAACATAATACTATTTATTCTTATGTACACGACCCTTATACTGATTAAATAGAATTCTAGAAGATGAAAATAAACTTGTCATAATAATGAATATTTTAGTCAGCTTTACATTGGAATTATAAACTATTCCCAACTGTATTTTCCCTCATAGCAATTTGCATATGCAACCAGAATACAGTCACCTTGTCAATGATATTCTCATACAAAGAAAACATTCAGTTTAGAGACTTATTTCTAAATGTCACCATTCATAAGATTATATATTTAATATGAATTTCAGTATTTTCTCAGGTACTAGAAATAAATAAGAAACAATTATTTTTTAATAAATTCACAAATTTGAATAAAATAATTAAGGAATATATAAACCAGTATGCCACATCATTTTTAACTGATTATGTAACTGATATACATGTGTTCAATGAAACCTTATTGAAAGACTAAGAAAAGAATGAAAAGAAATTGAAAGAAATTAAAAGAAATTAAAACCGTATTTGACCCACTCATTTTAGAGACAACATACTTGTTTGATATGGTTCCCAGGTACTGTAAACTCTAAAATTATAGTTGGAAAATAACCATCAGTATCTTTTCTACAACAGTTCATTGAAAAGAAAAAGAAAGGATCAAGTAAAAACTATTATGAAAAAAGCAGAGATTATGGGGAAAAAAAATAAACCTTCTAGTCACATCTATAAAAAATAGAGATTATTTCCAAATCTACCTCCTCCAAAAGAATAGAATTTGAATAAATACCATAAATTTTGCTAATGCTTACTTATGACCCCAAAACAAATTTTTGAAATATATATTCTAATAAGGAATATTAAATAAAGTGATCATTAAGTATTTGAAGTGTATTTTATATAGAAATTAACATTCTTGGCTTTTTCTTAAATGGTAAGGGAATTGCTCTTAATAGAATATTCTGAATTGCAAGCAATTTTACTTTGTCAAATGCTACTTTTAATGTGCTCTAATAATAGACATTAAACCTATTTTATTCTGCAAAATGTAAGTACCACCAAGAAAAATTAAGTATATTTACAAGCATTAAAAAACCCATTGTCTATAATTTTCAAAGTTATTAAAGACACCTGGCAGCTTATTTTTGTTTTAAGCAACATGAAAAATTTTGTGCAATGTTTTCATTGGCATATTCTTGCTAGAGTCACCAGATCTAATCTCAAAAATAATTTTTTTAAGTGTAACAAACCAATCCAGTACTCTCATTTTGCAGTTTTGCAGTGGTCGTTGATTTTTACAAATAGCCTTAATAAAAAAAAAGTCACCTGAAGAGTGACTCATGTAGGCACACAATCAGTTAAAATACTGCAGAGAACACAGCATGCAATGGCTGAAACAAAGCTAAATTGGAGACAGTGGCTTCTGATTAGACATGAACAAATGGCTGAAGCTAGATCCAGCTGCACATATTTCATTAGGAAAAGCAAACACAAACATGGGGAATGACTTTTTTCATCCCTTTATAATTAATATGTTTTAAAATAAATTTGAACAAAGCAAAACAAATACAAAATTGTCTGAGTGAGAGAGATTTTTTTGTGGTGGTATGGAGCATTTGAGGCAGGTGGTTCTGAATCAAATGAAAAGTACCTAGTCACCTGACACTGAAAAATGATGCTGTATGAACTGAGGAATAATGTAGACCACAAATTTATCTCCCTCAATAAACTTCTCAGATTCTTTACATCAACATATATTTAATCTGGACTATTATTTAGCACCCCCACTCCCCTCCTCAACAAAACAAAAGAAAAATCTACATCATGCCTTGTGATGACCCCATATTTTTAATATTTATTAGTGGTACCAGCAACTCCCCCAATTATATAATCTTAGACTTGCATCATCTTGGACTTCTCTTTTCCCTCATAGCCTTTTAATCATTAAAACTTATCACTTTTCCTTAAGATGGTTAAAGCAGTAGAGATCAGTGTTTAACTTGATGGGTTTTGGAGACAGGCATGCATCATTTGAATCCAACTTGAACCTCTTAGTACCAGTGTGCCTTTGAACAGATCGCTAAACCTCCCCTTGCTCATTTGTATAGTTGAGATAACAATACCCAACGCAAGGGGTTATTGTAAGTGTTAAATAAAATACTGTTTGCCCAAAAGTGCAGAGCCTAGAGCAAAGAAATCACTCAGAGATACATATACTAAAGATATACCTACTTCTTTCCTTCTAATCTGCTCCTAGGCTCTATACCCCCTCCCCACACACACAACTGAACAGCCTTCTGCATGGCATCAATTACTGTTTGGACTGGGTTAAGTAGTGATTCCTAAAAATTCATATCCACCTGGAATCTGTGAATGTGGACTTATTTGGAAATCATCTTTGCAGATGTAATTAGTTAAGATAAGGTTATAGTGGATTGGGGTGAGCTGTAAATCCAATGACTGGTGTCCTTATAAGAAGAGGGACTGTACACAGAGACACAGACACAGAAAAGAGAATGTCATGTGAAGATGGAAGCCAAGATTGGAAAGATACTTCTGTAAGCCAAATAACTCTAAGGATTGCTGGTAACCATCAGAAGCCAGGAGAGAGATATGGAAGAGATCTTTCCCTAGAGCCTTCAGAAAGAGCATATCCATGCCGAAACCTTGATATTGGACTCCTATCCTCTAGAACTGTGCGAGAATCAATTTCTGTTGTTTTAAGCCACCCATTTGTGGTATTTTATTACAGCAGCCTTAGGAAACTATTAATAATACACTCTCCTTCCAGTTAATCAATGTAATTTAATTTTCCCTTAACCTCTGCTCCCACTCCCAATTTTCCTTATGTGATCAAAATAGTAATATCCAGGAAAAAAGAGAACAAAATGAATAGATGGGATACTTAACAGTGTAGCAATTATAAGAAAATCTCTTAAGGATGGGATAACTCTGGCTTGTTCATATTGGAAACATAGGCTTTCTTTAACACACTTTGCATTGCCAGCTTGAACCACTACAGGGAATTATGCAAAATGAAACACATTTGACCTTTGAACAACAGGGGTTTGAACTGTGTGGGTCCAATTATATATGGATTTTTATCAATAAATATATTGAGAAATTGTGAAGAGATTTGTGATAATTTGAAAAACCTCACAGACTAACCACATAGCCTAGAAATATAAAAAAAAAATGAGCAAGAGTTAGGTATGTCATGAATTCATGAAATATATGTAGATACTAGTCCATTTTATCATTTACTATTATAAAATAAGCACAGATCTTTTTTTTTTTTTTTATTTTTTTTTTTTAGAGACGGGGTCTCGCTCTTGGTCAGGCTGGTTTCGAACTCCTGACCTTGAGCTATCCACCCGCCTCGGCCTCCCAGAGTGCTAGGATTACAGGCGTGAGCCACCGCGCCCGGCCAGCACAGATCTATTATAAAAAGTAAAAATTTATCAATACTTATGCACACAAACACAGACTGTACTTGGTGTGATTCACAGTTGAGAGAAAGAGTAACAAATGTAAAGATGCAGTATTACATCATAACTCTATAAAATTAACTGTAGTAATGTACTGCACTGTAATAATTTCGTAGCCATCTCCTGTTGCTATTGAGGTGAGCTGAAGTGTTGTGAGTATCCACTTAAAATGCCATGTGAAGCTCATCATCTCTGAGTGTGAAATTCATCTCTCCAGTAAATTGCAGATCACAGTAAAAAGTGATCTCTCAGAGTTTTCGTGCATTTTTCATCATGCTTAGTGCAATATCATAAATTTTGAATAACACCATAGAACCCATACGAAGTGCCACTAGTGATGCTGGAAGTGTTCCCAAGAAGCAGAGAAAAGTCATGACATTACAAGAAAACAGCTCAGTTGCTCGGTATACGAGGGCTGTCCGGAAAGTACCCAGCCTTTGTTAATACATTTTTCATATTATACGGCTGGATAAATTCTGGACAGCCCTCATATACCTTAAAGCGAGGTCTGCAGCTATGGTTGCCTGCCATGTCAGACAGACAGTTCATCTTGTAAACAGATGACATAAATTTAAGGTATCAATAAATGCAATATAGTGCTGTATATGTATTTTCTCATGATTTTTTTTAACAAGATTTTATTATATGTAGAAACAAGTATTATAGGCTCCTTAGAAACGCAAAGAGAGAGAGAATGTGCCATTTTGGCTGACTAGTCAAGAACACTCTATAGAGAAGGGAGGATTTGAGTTCAAATTTAAAATAGCAGCAATACTTTCACTTGCAGAGACTGGACAGAGTATTTTAGACTGACTGAGATAACAGTAACAGCAAAGGTGTAGAGCAGGTAAGTTGTATTAGTCAGGGTTCCCCAGAGAAACAGAACCAATAGGATAGAGATAGGTAGATAGATAGATAGATAGATAGACAGACAGACAGACAGACAGATAGATGGGAAGGGATTTATTATGGGAATTAGCTCATGTGACTTTGGAGTCTGAGAAGTTCCTCAATATGCTGTCTGCAAGCTGGAGAATCAGGGAAGCTAGTAGCATGGCTCAGTCCAAGTCTGAATGCTTGAAAACCTGGGAGAGTGGGGCGCTGGTACAAGTCCTGGAGTCTAAAGGCCAGAGAGACTGGAGTTCTGATGTCCAAGGGCAGGAGAAGATGGGTCTCCTGGCTGCTTGGTTTCTGTTGAATTTTACTTCCAAATGGCCCATGAGTGTTCAATGATCACCTTATGATTTTCTTAATAATATTTTCTTTTCTCTAGCTTACTTTATTGTAAGAATATAGTATATGATACATATAACATACAAAATATATGTTAATTGACTTTACATTATCAGTATGACTTCCAGTCTACTGGAATAAGTTTTGGGAGAGTCTAGTTATTTGTGGATTTTTGACTGTGTGGCAGGTCAGCACTCCTAAACCCTGCGTTGCTCAAGGGTCAACTGTAATTCCACCTCATTCCGTTGAAGTCAGACTAAGCTAGTCTATTTTAAGCTATACACTTGGAATTAGATTGAGCTTTGCATTACACTATCTGTCTGAGAAGACCAACTAGCTGATGATCCAAGGAAATTGAATCCACTGTTGGGAAAATAGGACTTGAATAGATACGTCTTTTCAAAATTTGTTGTGCTTTAGAATATTTAGAAAGTGATAATACTGTACCACACTCTGGTACACTGTGAGACCGTTTTCCAAAGTAGCTGCACCATTTTACATTCTTTCCAGTAATAAAGGATGGTTTCAATTTCTCCACATTCTCACTAACACTTGCTATCATCTGACTTTTTAAATATGGTCATTCTATTTTTTCTCATTGTTGCTCAAACTTTAATGAACATAAATATAAGAGAATTCACAACAGAGCAAAATTCGACAAATGTGAAGAAAGTTGCAAAGCCTTTAGTAACTACTCACATCTTAATTGACATAAAAAAATTTCTGATGAATAAAAGTAACATAAATATAATGATTGTAGAAAGGGCTTTCACAAAATATAAGCCTCAGAGTGCACTAGAGTATTTTTAATGAAGAAAGACATCACAAATATAAAGAGTGGTATCATACCCTTATGCATATCACAGATTTGTTGGTCATAAGAGAATTTGTCCTGAATGGAAACCCTATAACAATTGCTCAAACATATTTACTATCAGAGAAAATTTTTTTTGTTTTGTTTTTAAAAATGTTTAGGTTACATATATTGCCTTTGCCCCATCTGAGTCAGAGCTTCAAGCATGTCCATTCCTCAGATGGTGCGCACCGCACCCATGAGGGGTGAATATACCCATCCCCACCTCCCCCCTCCCACCTGCTAGACACCAGTGAATGTTATTACCATATGTGCACATAAGTGTTGATCAATTAGTACCAATTTGATGGTGAGTACATGTGGTGCTTGTTTTTCCATTCTTGGGATACTTCACTTAGTAGAATGGGCTCCAGCTCTATCCAGGAAAATACAAGATGTGCTATATCACCATTGTTTTTTGTGGCTGAGTAGAACTCCATGGTATACATATACCACATTTTATTAATCCAGTCATGCATTGATGGGCACTTGGGTTGTTTCCACATCTTTGTAATCGTGAATTGTGCTGCTATAAACATTCTAGTGCAGATGTCTTTTTTATAGAATGTCTTTTTTTTTTTCCTTTAGGTAGATGCCCAGTAATGGGATTGCTGGATCAAATGGTAGTTCTACATTTAGCTCTTTGAAGTATCTCCATATTACTTCCCACAGAGGTTGTACTAGTTTGCAGTCCCACCAGCAGTGTATGAGTCTTCCTATCTCTCTGCATCCACACCAACATTTGTTGTTTGGGGACTTTTTTATAAAAGCCATTCTCATTGGAGTTAAATGATATCTCACTGTGGTTTTGATTTGCATTTCCCTGATCATTAGAGATGTTGAGCATTTTTTCATGTTTGTTGGCCATTAGTCTGTGTTCTTTTAAAAAGTTTCTGTTCATGTTCTTTTCCCACTTTTTAATGATGTTGTTTGATTTTTTTCTTGCTGATTTTCCCGAGTCCTATATAAATTCTATTTATCAGCCCTTTATCAGATGTATAGCATGTGAGTATTTTCTCCCATTGGGTAGGTTGTCTATTTGCTCTCATGATAGTTTCCTTGGCTGTTCAAAAGCTTTTCAATTTGATCAGGTCCCATTTATTTATTTTTGTTGTTGCTGTGATTGCCTTTGGGGTCTTCTTCATAAATTCTTTCCCTAAGCTGATAAGAATTCTAGATGAATATGGCCATTCTAGTGAGTATGAAGAGGTAACCAGTGTGGTTTTGATTTATATTTCCCTAATAACTAATGATGTTGAGCATCCTTTCGTGTACTTATAGCCATTTATATATCTCCTTTGGATAAATGTTTATTCAATTCTTTGACCATTTTTAATTGGATTGTCTTTTTATTATTGAGTTATAAGATTATTTATTGTGGATAAAAGTCCTTTATTAGATATATGATTTGCAAATATTTTCTTCCATTCTATGGGTTGTCTTTTCACTTGTTTGACGGTATTATAAAATTTGCAACAAAAAGTTTTTTTTAATTTTGAGGTTGTGCAATTTATCTATATTTTTCTTTTGGCAGTGTGTTTTTGGCATCATAAGAAAACATTGCCTCAACCAAGAAAATATTTTTTCAGTTTTATAGGGTTAGCTCTTATATTTAGGTCTATGATTCATTTTGAGTTAATTTTTGTGTATGGCATGAGTTAAGGGTCCAAATTTATTATATTGCCTATGGCTATCAGCACCATTTGTTGAAAAGATTAGTCTTTCCCCACTTTATTTTTTGACTGTGTTAATGGATTTGAAAAAATATCCTATGTAAATTAGAAGATGAAGATTAAAGAATAGTGCTACAGGATTTAAAGGTGCTATTAGGAACAAAAATAAAATATAATATTGTTCTATTGAGCTTAAATTTTATTTTTTTCTTTCTTACTTCAGCATATTATGGGGGTACAAATGTTTAGGTTACATATATTGCCTTTGCCCCATCTGAGTCAGAGCTTCAATGTATATACCCATTCCCTCCTCCCCCCTCCCATTTGCCTGACACTCAATAAATGATGCCAGTTAATTTAACATAATATATTAATAAATGAATAAATGTAATATGAATTATTAGAATAAGAGCTGAAACTGTCTCAACACTATGAGAAGTTAAAAATAATCAATTTATTCATTTAACCTTATGATATCATGAAATTATTGTTTTAACAAAGAATTAAGATGAAATATGAACAAATTGTAACACACTGCTAAGAACAATGCTAATTCTAGAAGTGCTTTGCATATAGTTAAAGAGATTGAAGGAATTATTTTTAAATTTTTACTGTTAAATAATACCTAATTAAAAAACTTTCCTACTTGGAAGCTCAAGGCCTAAGTAGCTTCATTAGAAGGGAATGAAACTGGTTGAGTTTTCCATTTTCATGACTTTTCACCTAAGGACAGGTGTCAGGCACAGTGCTGAGCATCCAGAATTCAGATAAATAGACACAATTTACTAGGTTAATAAATCAGAAAAGCTGAGTGTGGTCGTGCATGCCTGTAGTCCCAGCTACTCAGGAGGCTGAGCGGCAAGGATCACTTGAGCTCAGGGGTTTGAGTCCAACCTGGGCAACATAGTAAGACCCCATCTCTTAAAAAAAGAAAAGATAAATCAGAGTTTGGGGTAACCACAACAGCTAGAAGGTAAAAATTAAAATCTTGAAAAAGAGAGAGCCATAGAGGAGAAAGTCCAAATTCTGCATGTAATCTGCATACAAATTTCTGACTGATCTGTGCTACACATGTATTATACAAGACAGACTACAAGCAGCCTGGCTAAGGCTAAATGAAGTGGCAGAGATTTCAGCTGCTGCCTATCACCAAAGAGAGGGAGTTTGGAATTTGAGTCCAACCAAGATTACTGCCTGCTTAAAGCAAAATGAGTCAACACTTTTCGGGGGACATAACAGAATTAATAGTCTATACATGATATCACTAATAATGTTGAGATGCAATTCAAAATTACTAAACATATGAAGATATAGCAGTTCTATAACTGTATTCAATGAAATGAAGGGAAATATTAATATTCTCATAATAAATATGCAAAAAGGAAATTTCAACTGATAAAATAACTATTTCAAAAACAAACAGAAATTCTAGAACTGAAAAATACAACACAGCTAAAAATAATAGAATATTAGAAATGACATAAAAAGAGTCAGTAAATTCAGAGATAAATCAATAGAAATTTTCTAATATCATTAGTTACCCGTAGGATAATATAGAAAATCTAATTATGTAGATATGGCAACCTAAATGCAGGATAGAGTAGTACAGAAAAAAATATCTCAATGAATTTCAAGAAATTTCTGAGATTATATTCTTCTTTTTCAATGTTGTTTCAGTTATTCTATTTCCTTTGCCTTTCCATATAAAATTTAGAATTGTCTTGTCTATATACACAAAAAATCTTGTTGGTATTTTGATAGAAATTGCAGTAAACCCATATATCAATTTGGGGAGAATTGACATCTTTACTATGTTGAGTATTCCAACCTATTAACATGGTATATCTCTGTATTTATTTAGATCTTCTTTAAAATTTCTTTCATCAAGTTGTGTAGTTTTTGGCATACAAGGTCTGTATATTTACTATTAAATTTATATTAATACATACGTATTTTATTTTTGAATGCATGGCAATAATATTTTGTTTTAAATTTCAGTTTCTACATGTTCATTGTTAGTCTACAGAAATACAACTGATTTTTATTTATTGATCTTTTCTTCTGTGACCTTGTTGAAGTGATTTAATATAGCTATTTTTTTTGTAGATTCCTTGGGATTATCTATATAGACAATCATGTCATCAGCAAATAGGGACAGTTTTGCCCTTTCTTCCCAAACTTCATGCTGTTACATATCCATTTCTCATATCATTTTGCTCTGTAGGATTTCAAGTACTATGTTAAACAAAAGTGGTGAGAGGACATTCTTTCCTTGTTCCCAAGGGAAAAACATTCAGTATTTCACCATTAAGTATGATATTAGCTTTAGGTTTTTAGTAGAATCTCTTTATCAATTTGAGGAAATCACTCTCTGTTTCTAGTTGGCTGAGGTTTTTATATCATGAATGGGTGTTAAATTTTGTCAAGTTATTGTTCTGTATCAACTGACATAATTATTTGATTTTTTGTTAGCTTGTTAATATGTGGGTTACATTGATTGATTTTTGAATATTGAACCAGCATTGCATCCCTGGAATAAACTCCACCTGGTCACGATGCATATTTTTAAATATTTTGTTGGGTATATTATAATTTGCAAGTATTTTGTTGAGGAATTTTATATGTATGGTCATTAGGGATACTTGTCTTTGTTTTGGGGTTTTGTTTTTTATTCTGTCTTATTTTGGTATCAAGGTAACACTGGCCTTATACAATAAGATGGAGATGTTACTCTTCTTCTGTTTTCTAGGCGGAATCATGTTGAATTGGTGTAAATTCTTCTTTAAGCATTTGGTAGAATTACCCAATATAAAATTATCTGGACCTGAAGACTCCTTTCTCATGAGTTTTTAAACTGTTAATTCATTTTCTTTAATAGTTATTGGACTCTTCAAATTATTTCATCTTGGGTAAGTTTTAGTTGGTGTCTCTTTTAAGAATCAGAAATTTTATCATCTTTGCACTTTGTTGTGGCTTTGATCTATTTGTATTTCTAAATCTTTTCCTGTCTATGCGGGTAATATATGCTTTCCTAGAAAATGGATTAATCCAATCCCATCTGCCATGTTTCAGCTTTCTCCAAATTTTCATGTCTATTTGTAATCTGTCTTTATATAAGTTGTAGATGTAGGAGTGTGTATGTACACATATTTGTATGCATATATATGTGTATAAGGATGTATGTGTATAATGTGTGTGCAAATATGTGTGTGTGTATGCTTATTCAGTATTTTGGATGAATGGAAAGAAAGGTAGATTTGTTAGCCTTGTCTGCTATTTGAACAAATACATTCTATGTTTGTTCTCAGTTTGTTTTCTCAGTGTCACCATCCTACCTCTTTCTCTCTGAGGAAATCTAAGTCCTAAGGCCAATCGTAAGTGTTTACTCGTTTCTGAAGATTTTTTTGACTCTCCTGGTAGCTGTATGCTCCCTTATGACTTTGACATCGTCATCATTATAATTTTCATATTGTAATGCAATGGTGCTTTTTCCACACTGATGTCCTCATTAGACTTTGAACCTCTTGATACTAGGGATCATGCAATTTCCAGTTTGTAATTCTGAAGTATAGCTCTGTTCAGGCATCAAATAAGCTGTGTATAAATTATATGATTTTCTTTTAATATAACTATGCAAATGAATGCATTTTAATGTTGTATATATTGAAAACTTAAGCTATTTTTTAAAAATTTTATTCTTGTCTTAATTTATTCTAAATAACTGTAATCAGGAAAATAGTTTTCCTTAAAACACTTATCTTTTTGAAATGTGGATTATTTATTTGCTCATGTAGTGCAGGTGTTTTGTAACCAGTATAAAGACCTTAGTAAACTACCAAGGATATTTACATAGTGTTAACTTTATGACTAGAATTCAGTACTTGTATTTAATTTCTCCATGAACCATATGCTCACAGTTATGACTAGAACTAGCTCAGTCACTGGGTAATTAGGCATTTTCTTAGTAGAGAGTTCAGGGGGTCTCCAAATACCTGGGACTCAGGTGCATTCCTTACACAAGAATTAGCCTCTATGATCATTTTCTTACTTCTGTATTCAATTACCCCTAATGTTTAGCTCTACCTGGAGAATTTCATCTCATTATATTTGATGGCCATTATGTGCAGCAAATTAAATATAAACTTTACTAACCTGGACTAACTGGTATGAAACTAGATCTGGATTTCTGGAAAGACTGGAACACGAGTTTTGAAAACAAGTAATATAGTCAAATATTCTTAAAGGTGCTGATTTTAAAGAGGCTAACAAGGTAAGGGCAATTAGAAGGTTTTAGTCTCTTGTATTTATATATGAATAAAACAGATAAATGATACTTGCAAGAGGCTTGAAGCAAATTAATGTCTTGAGCAAGTTAAAAGATGCTCCTTGTAATCTTATAGTGTTTACTTATTTGGTAATACATTTTTATAGACAGAGAAAATATATATATTAGTCCATGGAAGCTCTCATGTAAATTATCACAAAGAATGACTTTGAGGAGTTAAAATGATAAATATTAAGTGTACTGCAGTATGTTTATGTGTGTTAAAATTATAATATTAATAGTTTATCTCCATCTTCATCTGTTTTAAACATAAGTAAACTGTAGTAAACCACGATAATGAAGCTAACATCACACGAATGCTTAGATAACAGGTAGAATCAATACTTCCAATAAATTTTAAATTAACAAGTCTCTAATAAAATTAAAACCTGCCTAGCCTAAGAACCTGATAGCATAGCATTTCAGAGCACTCACATTAGCCTCCTGTTAAAGTCTTTAATTCTGTTAATATTTACAGCTGCTGAAGTATAAAGCATTCCAATGAATAAAATAGCATTGTTTAGCTCCACACTCACCTTCAACAAGAAAACAAATAAGCTCCATAGTAGTTTCACTTATATTCCCACCAACAGTGTACAAGGGTTTCCCTTTTCCCACATCCTCGCCAGCATTCATTATTGCCTGTCGTTTTGATAAAAGCCATTTTAACTGGAGTGAGATGATATCTCATTGTAGTTTTGATTTGCATTTCTCTGATGACTAATGATGTTGAAGATTTTTTCATATACCTTTGACCATGTGTATGTTTTCATTTAGAAATGTCTATTTAGATCCTTTGCCCATTTTAAATTGGATTATTTGATTCATTCCTATTGAGTTGTTGGAAGTATGGTGCACTCCCATATTTATTGCAGCACTATTTACAATAGCCAAGATCTGGAATCAACCTATGTGTCCATCAATACATGAATGGATAAAGAAGTTGTACATATACATAATGGAATATTATATAACCACAAAATAGAATGAAATCCTGCCATTTGCAACAACATGGATGGAACTAGAGAACATTATGTTAAGTGAAATAAGCCAAGCAAAGAAAGACAAATCTCACATGTTCTCACTCGTATGAGGGAGCTAAATATTAAAACAATTGATCTCATGGAGACAGAGTAGAATGATGGTTTCCAGAGGCTGGGAAGGGTAGCGGGGAGAGAGGATAAAATGGGGATGGTTAATAGGTGCAAAAATATAGTTAGATAGAACGAACAATATTTGATAGCACAAAATAGTGATTATAATCAACAATAAGTTAGGGTATAACTTAAAATAACTAAAAGAGTGGAATTGGAATGTTCCTAACACAAAGAAATGGTAAATGACTGAGGCAATGGATACCCCAATTACTCTGATTTGATTAATTCACATTGTGTGCCTGTATCAAAAAATCACATGTACCCTATAAGATATACAACTGTTATGTACCCATAACAATTAAAATTTTAGAAATTAAAAAAAACCAAATCAGCTCAATTTAATAGAAATCAGCAGTTTTCTGTTCTATGAAAGTATTATGGAACCTTTATTGGGTTTGTTCTGATTGACATTTATGCTTGTAATTCCCTCAGAGAAGCTCTTTTGTTAAATTATTATGAAAGGCTGCAGAGTCTAGAGGTATGGTAAAATCACAAATGCTTTAGAGACTAATTGGGTTTGAATGCTGCTGGTTCAGTAATTTATTCATTGGGTGATCATGGCCACATTAGTTGACCTCTGTGAAACTTCGTTTGTTTACCTGTGAAATGAGGTTGTAAAAATATCTGACCTTATTGGATTGTTGTGAGCATTCAATGAGAAAACATTTGATTTGTGGTGAGAATATTTCTCATCTAATAATTGTGTAACCTTGGTAAGGGTATAGAAGGGAAAGAGAAAATTAAAACTGAGTCGGATGTTGGCTTATTTATAGGACTCTTCCCTGCTTCAAATGGTTTCTCTCATTTGTAGAAAAAATAGAAGAACAGTGCTGAGATAATAACACACAGCTTTGAATCTAAGATGCCAGTGATTGTAAAATATGCCCCAATTTCAGAATATTCAAAATGGGATGAAATGTGGGTTTTAGAATTGATTTTTGGTAATGGTTAATATATAGTGAGAACTAACAATATGGTAAGAACTGCTCTAAATGTTATATACATATTAATTTATTTATTCTTCATTAAAAAGAAATTAAGTAACTACTATTGTTATCTGTGTTTTGCAGAGATTAGGTAACTCCTTCAAGAGCACTCAGCTAGTACATACAGCTGAGCCATAGCTGGAGAGGAGCTCTGTACACTGAATTTACCTCCTACACCAAGATATGGCCTCTACCAGAAGAAGATTCTTTTACATAGGAGTCAAGAGTCGGGAGGATTGGAGAAGAGGAAAGTTGGGGAATGGGAATTGGTATCATTTCTGTGTTGTGTGTCATGCTCAAATGCCTATGGAATGGCCTACTTATTTATTGATAATGTCTAGTGTTAGAGAGTGCTGAAATAAGTATAACTTTGTGAGTTAAGGAGATTTGAAGCTGGGAGTAAAGTATTAAAATTATCACAGTGAAGCCAATCTGAAAATTAAAAAAAAACAAAACAAAAAAAAAAAAACCTCACTGAAGGGCAGTTGCCAAACCCCTGGCAATTGCTAATATGTTTACTATCTCTATAGTTTTGCCTTTTCCAGAATGTCATATAAATGAAATCATACAGTATGTAGTCTTTTCAGATTGGTTTATTTCACTTAGCAATATGCAACTAAGACTCATCAGTGTCTTTGTTTGGCTTGATAGCTCATTCTTTTTTGTCAGTGAGTATTATTCTGTTGTATGGATGTACCATGGTTTATTTATCCATTCACCTGTTGAAGGATAGCTTAGTTGCTTTTATACATTTTCATCTATGTATCCTGTGTTATAGCCACTTTAAACTATTTTTAGGTCTCTCAATTTGCCATGTGCTTTAATTCTTTTGTGTCATTGCTCTTGTCTGCTTTTCTCTTTATACATCCCTTCACTCTATTTCACATCTCAACTGAAGCCACATTCTACTGGGTGTCCTTCCTATATTCTTCTACCCTATTGCTTATCAAACTTCAATATGCAATTAGCCACCTGCTGACCTTTTTAAAATGCAGAGTATGATTCAGTAGGTATGTGGTGGAGCCTGAGGCTTTTGTATTTCTAACAAGTGCCCCAGGATGTTGATGCTGCTGGTACATGATACCTTGTGCTATAATTGTTTTTCTTGGCTATGTCCACTAGACAAGGAGCTTCTTGAAGGTGGGAACCCATGTATATCTGTATTGGAGATAATGGAGTCTATAGCTCCTTCACTTAACTTAGAATGTCTTTCACAATCCTATCCCAAACTAAATTTCTGGACCTTTCTTTCACCACTCAATTTCTTTTTTTTTAAATTTTTTTCCTTTTATTTCATCATATAATGGGGGTACAACTATTGTTAGGGTTAC
>VBSM01003185.1:2879671-2895343 GCA_008086735.1 Cheirogaleus medius | reverse complement strand
TGTATTATTATTTGTCACATACTCTTCTCAGTGTAGGTATCTCACATAAATGAAAATATGTTAATTTACAAGTTGTAAATCTCTAACAGGGCAAGTTGATTAGATACATATACTGATCACTCATTCACTAATATTTGTGGATATAACACCAGAAGACATGCCCTGAAAAGAAAGACTATAAAGGAAGGTCATAGTTCTCTATTTTAATGGGAAAAGCAGTTCTATCAAAAAAATCCAATAAACACTTATGAGAGAAGCATAATGGGGACAATTAGTATCAGAATTTCCCTTTTCCTTCCTTATTCATACTGAATAGGCACATAATAGTGAATGACACCATAAAACTGAATTTTCTACCAGGTATCCATCCATATGACTCCCTAACTTTTGGCAATGTAGTTCTCTAGTCATCCATGCTAGCATACACTCATAGAAGAAACACAACCTAAAAACAATTACTTAAGAAAGTAGGAAGTAAGAAATCCAATTTAGAATTTAAAAAAGCACTTTAACATTGGATATATTCAAACGCTTTCTTCTCAGGAAGGTGGAAGGATTTCAAGTCCTGTGTGCCGACAAGGTCATTCTTTGAAGCTGTGAGAAAAACTGACGTGGCAATTCAATATTCTTACTTTTCTGGACTGTGCATATCTTACAAATCTGTTTTCCTCACCTACTTTTCCCCATCTTAATAGGATGAGTTAGTTTCTTCACATGTAAATATGTAACAACATTCCTGTCTGGGAAACTAAGGTTTTTATTTTATTTTTCATTTTAGTGTGATATTTATCCCTTCAATTATATATTTAGTATTCCATATATCTCTGAATAGAAGAATGAGGCTGTGATTATTGTAAGAAAGAAAGGACAGGGTTGAAATGCCAAAAAGCAAATGCACATATAGGAGTAACATTCATTGGGTGTCAGACAGGTGGGAGCGGGGAAGAGGGGATGGGTATATTCACACCTAATGGATGTGGTGTGCACCATCTAGGGGATGGACACGCATGAAGCTCTGACTTGGGTGGGGCATAGGCAATATACATAACCTAAACATTTGTACCCCCATAATATGCTGAAATAAAAAAAAATAAGAGGGGAAAATAAGTTAAAAAAAAGCAAAAGTCTGTTATATGTTGGACCAAACACAAAATACTTAAATAAAAATGGTTTTTCCTAGATGAGAGAGAATGGTGAAATGTGCTAAAACATCTATTTACCTTGGTCAAGCCATTCCATTTTATGGTAACTCACCATGTTAGAGATACTTGAAGGTATTGTTATTTTTGTGTCTCCACTGTTTGCCAAATATTTTGGCACTTAGTTTTGTGTCTAACTATTGTTTCGCATGTTCTTTCACATAAATATAGCAAAAGGACTTGTAGAAATAAAACGTGAATAATATTATCTTGGAAATACTATGAAGTGAGGGTCTGGGATTATCATAAATTTAAAGTATTTATTTAGTTATTCTAGGGGGTCCCTTTTAGAAACAGTTAAGTTGCTTTCCACAATGCCACATTTCCATTTATACATTTCATACATTTTTTAAAAGTTAACGGGTACATTTTGAATGCTTAAAGTTCTTTTTCTATGCCCCCTACCACACAATGTAATATTTCAAATAAGAGGGATAAAATGAAAGGTGTATGAGTATCTCAAAGCAACCCAAATATTTATCAGAAATTTGTAGAAATTTAATTGTTGGTAATATGGCCTCATCCCTATATTTCATTACTCAATCCTTCTTTTATCCAAACTTCTGGCCACTATGAAATATCCCTGGACCCCAAACACTAAATTACCTCTTTTATATTCTCTTTCTCATATATAACTCCAAAAATGATTCTTTGTCCCTCCAAATGTTGCTATGTTATTTTTCTGACTACTTACACACTTGGCTACTTGGAAAAGATGCTGTCAATTTTCTTTATAAGCCAAATGAAGATAAAATAAAGAGAAAATTCTTCTAGAGATGATGATTTATTTATAAACAAATAAAAATTACACTTAAATTGGAGACAAGTCTTGTTCAAGTATGCCAAAGAAAGTATATTGTTACACATACAAGAAAATTTACATTCTCAGAAGAGTTTCAATATAAGAAAGGGTAAATATTTTTATTCATTAGCTTTTCTTGGTATAAAATATTCACCTGTTAAGAAAAATTATTACAAAGAGATGTTAAGGGATTAGTGTTTTCAATTTGGACATATTGACTAAATTGCTCAAAAATAAACAGAATTCTCTAATTTTCTTTAAAGACACGATCATAAGTGATAACTTTGTTAAGCAAAGCAATTTGGGGTAGTGGAAAGATTCTGTACTGGAAGTCAAAAGATCTGGAATCGTCTTTGCCTGTTTTTTGTCACTGTGAAAACTAAATTGAATTAAACTTTGAATGGGCTAATCAAGATGCCAGGTTTGTTATTGGTATTCAAAACATATTTCAGATCCTATTTACTTTCTTCCACTTTTTTTCAAAATGTATAATAGCTATCAAATACATGTAATCATTAGAAAAATATACATATTACATGATGTAAATTTATCTCCTGCAACTTCTAATACAATATTATGACTTTATTTTTACTCTTTTTGTATAGAAATCTTTGTTCTCAGCCTAATTCAGCCCTATTTTATCATTCTGTTTATGTTATGACACCTATACTCAAATGTATGTGGTGGTAGGTAACAGAGATGGAAATAGAGAAAAAATGAAATATTCAGTAGATTTCTAAAATATATTACTATTTTCCTCTAATTTAATTACTACAGTTACTCCTAATGTTTTCTCTAAAACTATACCTAAAAAAAATATTCATTTATATTTTTCATATGTTGCTCATCATATTCTGACATAGTGGTTTTGCTATTTTGCCAGCATCATTGATTAATGATTGAAATTTTGGCAACAATCAGTGAAGAGTATAGCAAAGCTAGAATCACAAATAATGCCTACAGATCAACTGTCAGGGGTCCTATAATAGAAGTTGATGAAAACTGATGAATTAAGAATAACAATAGAGAGAGGCCAAAAACAAAACCAGCCAGCGAAATAGAAATTTAGTATTTCTTCCTTTATCACCTGCCCCAACACCATTTCTAGGAATATAAACACAGATTCCTTTATAATATCAATAAGATTATGGCATGGATTTACTATAATTTATATATAGACTTTCTTCTTCGATTTTGGAAAAAGAGACAGAAAACAATAGTTTTCCCTCTTTGGGGTGATAATAACCAGCATAACCCATTTAAGAGGTACAAAAGGAAAACCAAAGGTAGTAGTTAAGTTGGATTCAAGCCTTTTTTTCTCGTCCTCAATTTACATGAGCCCCAACCAAACAAATACATCTTTCTAAAATACTTTTTCCAGATATGTTTTATACCACTGGAATGCTCCATTACTCATATATATTTCTGCAGGTTGTACTGAATGACTTTGGATTCTCACCTAGAATTCCCACTTTTTTAGTGTATGGAAGGAGTAGCATAACAATCACAGTTACACATACCCTCACTCAGCTAGTGTTGCCAGAAGAAGCCAGCAATCATAGGGACTAGTGCCTAGTTAACTGTCCCCAAGTACTTACTGGTGGTAGATTATGGGGAGAGAACACACTGCCTGATTATAGATCCATGGATATTTCTTATACCCTTCAAATTACTCAATTTTCTATCATTGAAAAAATCCGTATTAACTGATGTTTTCAGTTAACCCATTGCCACTCTTCCAACATTTTATGTCTTTTGTCCATATCCCTGGGGTTCATTTAGTTAAAAAATCTTCACCCATAGAGGCAGTCACTCCATGAAGTTGCAGGAACTTCAGGATGTTTAAAAAATGCTTCTGAGCAGATTTTAAACATCTTATATATTCAATGAAATTGTAATAGGCAATCCCCAGTTCCCATCTGGCTCTGAATTCAGTAGAGAGCTTAAGTCAAAACATGTCGTAGAATTTTAATCTACTACTTGTAAAGACAGATGATCCTCACAACTGACTTGTATTGTGTATATTTAAAATAATCAGCCATCATTAAAGGGATTCCACTAGTCTTCTCCAAACAGGGGCCCATGTCATACCACATATGACTATCATAAATTCAGTGTTTCTAAACATTGTAATTATTTTCATATTTATTTATTGAACATGGAAATCCAAAGAACAATTCTAAGCTTTAAAAGCCCCTTTCCACTCATTCCATAACCTCTCTAGTTTTTTCTTTTAGCTTGTAAAATGTAAGATGATGATCTCACAATTCTGAGTCTGATTAGCTAATAAGTCTCTCTTTCATTTAACCCTGATATGGGTTCCTGTTGGCCCCAATCTTTATTTTAAACACCATTCTCATAAATTTTTTATTAAAAACTAAAATTAAAATCAGATTTCTTAATAAATTGAACATTTTTCCAAAGATGTGAACTTAAGAAATGCTGGTACCACTTAACCTTCTGTAAACAATGGAGCACACGTTCTTTCAATTAATGTAATGTACATAGCGGCATTACTTACTCAGAAGGATTACTTACATATTGTTATTCAATGTGAGAATAAAAGGTAACATACAATTATTAAGGATGCTTGGACTTAAACTCAATGTAAAAATAGTGATATGCGCCTATTTGTAACAGTATATTGAAAGTATATTAAAGTTTATGTAATTGTGAATGTCACACTGGCATATAGATAATATCCTCATTAAACTGTCCTACATTCCCATACAGCTATACTTAGTAGCTACACTTACCTACAATCATTGATGTATTTGCAATTGCCTTGCAAGTTACAGAGACATTTTTCTAGGCAGAAAAGGCACCTTCCATGTCTAATTTTAAGAGTCAGCACTACCAAGTGTGGTATATATATTCAAAGACACCAGGAAGACTGTGTCTAAAACATATACCTCTATCCTTCAGAGGCCTGAATTTCCAAAATTATTCATTCTCTTCTCATAAGGTAAATCATTACTTTGTCTTCTACTAAATATCAAACTTCTTTTGAAGAAAACATATTAAACCTAATTGGTTAATAATAACATTGTGGTTAAGTTTTAGGTTATTTTCTGTGTAATCTGAATGGCACTAAATAAAGGTAACATTAAAAAATTCATCTTTCTTGTTCCTTGTATATATGAAGTGCTTCATCGATGTTTGTTCAATGAATTCAGTAAACTGTTATTACCTGCCTGCTCTGTGCCTGACATAATACTAAGAAGCAAGAAAACAAAGTTATCTAAAGGATAATGTTTGACATTCAACTCTAGAGGCAGACACATGTACAACTAAGTGGATTAGTCTAGCAATACATACAGAATTCTACTGAAAAATTCTTCTGGGATGGGTGTCAGAGGAAACAATAATTGATTTGGGCCTTGGAGCATCACTGAATAGGTTTATAAAGGCTAAATTCATATTTAAAATAAAGACAATAATTCTAGTACATATTCTGGCTAAATTTCAGATCTGAAACTTATCTTAAGCTGGAGGAAAGAGTGATACCTCAGATACAAAGAAAGCCTACCTACTTTTAATTAGCAGATTCATATTTTAAAAAAAATTAACTTTGGTAAAATACACATAACACAAAGTTTACCATCTTGCCCTTTTCTGAGTGTACAATTCAGTAATGTTAAGTACATTCATTCACATTGTTGTAAAACCTATCTCCAGAACTCTTTTCATCTTGCAAAACTAAAACTTGATACCCATTAAACAACAGCTTCCCACTCCCCAACTACTCCCAGCCCCTGGCAGCCACCATTCTACTTTCTGTCTCAATGAATTAGACTACTCTAGGTACCTTATGTAAATGAAATCACACAATAATTATCTTTTTTTACTTAGCATAATATCCTTCATAGATCACCCATGTGACCTTTCCTTTTTAAGGTATATACCACATTTTAAGGTATATATATCACATTTTGTTTATCCATTTATCTGTCGGTTGACATTTATTTGGGTTGTTTCCAGCTCTTGGCTCTTGTGTAATGCTGCTGTGAACACAAGTTTACACATCTCTTTGAGACTTTGCTTTCAATTATTTTAGGTATATACTCAAAAGTGAAATTGCTGGATCAAAGGGGAGTTCTATTTTTCAGATTTTTTGGGAGAACTGCCAAAATGTTTTGCATAGTGGCTGCACCATTTTACATTCCCATAATGTAACAGTGCACAAAGGTTCCAATTTCTTTACATCTTTACAAACATTAGTTGTTTTCTGTTTTGGGACAGTAGCCATCCTAATGGGTGTGAGGTGGTATCTCATTGTGGTTTTCATTTGCATTTACCTAATGACAGTGATATTGAACATCTTTTCATGTGCTTGTTGGACATTTGTATATGTCTTTTAGAAAAATGTCTACTCAAGTTCTTTGCCCATTTTTTCATCAGGTTGTTTGTTTTTTCTTCTCAAGTTGTTGGAGTTCTTTATAAATTTAGTTATTAACCCCTTACCATATATATGATTTGCAAATATTTCTTCCCATTCCATAGGTTGCATTTTCACTCTGTTCATTGAATCATTTGATGCATAAAAGATTTTTATTTGTATTGGTCCAATTGATCTATTTTATCTTTTGTTGCCTATGATTTTGGTGTTAAATCTAAGAAATCATTGCCAAATCAAAGCTTTTCCCCTATGTTTTCTTCTAAGAGCTTTAGAGTTTTAGCTCTTACCTTTAGGTCTTTGATCCACTTGGAGTTAATTTTTATATATGGTGTAAGTTAAGGGTCCAACTGTATTCTTTTGCATGTGTATAGCCAATTTTCCCAACACTACTTGTTGAAAAGACTATTCTTTCCCCGTTGAATGGTCTTGGTAGCCTTGCCAAAAATCATTTGATATGCAAGAATTTATTTGTGGGCCTTCTATTTTATTCCACTGCTCTGTATCTGTATCTTTATGCCAGTATGACACTTTTTATTACTATAGCTCTGTAATAATCATATACACTTTTGCTTGTTTGCTTGGAAATGTTCCTGGTAGAGTTTATATAGAAACTCAAGTATTCTGTATACTCTAATAGTTGTAGTCAGGCTCTTTGCCTCCAATAGAGGTAATTACTTATCTACTTGAATTGAATCAATTTGGGGTTCATATGAATGCTAGTTTACCTCTGATTGCAACCTAATACTAACAGATTATTTGATTCCATTTTTGTTTTATTTTTGGATTCTAACTAGACCAATTTTTATTAGTATTGGTAGTGAGTTCGTCTTCAAAATGAATACTGCCTTCGTTACTTAAATTATACCAGTTGTGTCCTTTTATAAGTAATTCTTTTTATATTGTGTCAAATCCCCAAACTAAACTGCTATTTTGGATATTTGCAGAAGCGTTTCTTGTGAACATTAATTAAATATTTCTGAGCAGGTTTCTTTTAGTTTAAACTATTTCAAAATAAACAAATTGATATTAAATTGTAGCCCATATTAAACCTCAATTATTGAAAGCCATATTAGTAAAACAAATTAGTTAAAAATAAAGAAAATCTATTTTTTGGAAAATTAAACAGGTTTGTGCTGCTTGCCAACCTTCATTTTCTGGATAAGTTATCAGAGATTGATCTCAGAATTCAAAGTTGTTTTAAAAATTCTAAAATTTTAAAATTAATTTTTAAATCATGGGATGTTCTACCTGTTATGTCAACTTTGAACACATTCCAACTAAGATTGGATATAATTCTACATTTGAAATACTGAATACATCTATGCATAATATCTCTATGTACTTACCCCCAAAATTGAATTGTTTAATTTTAAAAATCAATGATATGTGTAACAGAATTCAAAATAATGTATTTAATATTCATGTCATGAGTAAACTGGAAGGAGAGAAGAAAGAGAGCAGGGCTGAAACAGTACTCAAAGAAATAATGGATAAAACATCTCAAATTTGGCAAGATACACAAACCTATGGATTAAATAATCCAAGCAAACCCTAAACAGAATAAAGTCAAAGAAAACCATATCAAGATATATAATAATGAAATTCTGAATCACTCAAGATAAACAAATAAATCTTGAAAGCAGCTTGAGAAAAAAACAGTTCCTTACCTGTAGGGGAAAAACACTTTGTATAATAACAGATTTTTCATAGAAACCATATAGTTCAGAAGGAAGTGGTACAATGTTTTTCAAGTGCTCAAACAAAAGTACTGTTAACCCAGAATCCTATACTCAGTGAAAATATTTTTCAGAAAGAAAGAAAAATCAAAACATTTTCAGATGAAGGAAAACTAAAAGAATTTGTTGCAAGCAGAACTACTCTATAAGTATGTCAATAGGAAGTTCTCTAAGCAGAAAGGAAATGATAAAAGAAGGAACTATGGAATATATGGAAGCAGGAAAGAACATAGTAAGAAAAAATATGGGTAAATAGGCTGTCCATCTCTTCTTGAGTTTTTAAAATTATATTTGATGGTTTAAGCAAAAATTATAACATCATATGATGTGATTCTAAATGTATATAGAGGTAATATTTAAGACAATTATATTAATAAATTGGGTGGGTAAAGGGATTTAAGAGAGGTGAGGTTTCTATGCTTTACTCAAACTGATAAAATGATGGCACCGGTAACTGTTAAGAGATTTTATATGTATGTGTGTGTATATATGTATCTCAAGCACTAAAAATCTATATAAGGCTATATAGATATACAGACAGAAAAATATAGATAAATCAAAATGGACTTCTAAATGATATGGATAAATTATCTAGAAATTATAATTGCCAAAAGTGACCCAAGAAAAAATAGAAAATGTACAAATACGAGTAATATTTCAAGAAACTGAATTGTAGGAAGATAAGAACAATAGCAATTTCTACTTCTTAAAAGATAACTAAGCCCGATGATTTTGCAGGCAAGTCTTTATTAAACATTCAGGAGACATAGGTCCTATCTGTATTTGGATAGGACATAGGTCCTATCTTATACAAATATTTCAAAGAACAAAAAGTAGAGAAAGATAATCATCCTTTGATATAGCTAATATAACTTTGATATCAAAACTGAATAAGAATAAATGAACAAGAATAGTAAGAGAAAAAATTATAAACATAGACACAAAAATCCTAAATATATTACAGTATTAGAAAAGAGGATTAATCCATGGGAAAAACTGTCTGACTAGATGTGATGAAAGAGTAAAAACTCTTCTATCTACCTGAGAGGATAAACATGATGAGCATGACCTGCAGCCCCTACTGGGGCCTCTGCTATCAACATACTGAAGGAAGAATGGCCACTCCTGCTGACCATTAGCCTCTCCCTGGGCACTGCTGCTCAAACCAAGTTCTCCAGCTACCTCTGGGCTAGTGTGCTTAACTTCTTGAGGTGCCAAAGCATCACAGTTATTTGGGGCTCCTTGTACAAATGGGCAGAATAACCCATTTCTCACTATGTGTTACACTGACCCCTGGGCATGGAAGCTGGGCTTTTTCTGTCTTAGGATTTCATAGAGTCACTAGTCTAGTTGACAGTAGCCCCTTCCTTAGAAGTAAACTATCCAATCCAAAACTTACTGCCCCCTTCCCGCAGCTTCACAATTCAATGAATCCCTTCTCCCATCACTCCCCCTCCCCCAACTTTAGATTCACCCATTTTCCAGCCTGAGTCAATCCCCTCCAACCCTAGCAGCTTATTCTCCCTAATACAAACCCCACCTTCAAATCCTGAGCCCTTACCACCAACTCCCGATTGACACCATTTCCCCAGTCCTGCTTCAACCCACACTCCCATTAATATCATATTTTCACACCACAGACACCCGTGGTGTAAAAATGTCCACAATGCTAAAGTTTCCTTTTATAAAAAACAAAGGTAGCAGGAGAAAGAAAACCAGGGACTACTGTTAAAGGTTTTGTTTGTCTGCCTAAGGCCTGATGTTTTAAAATCCTTTGGGAAAGAACCAAGTTTCCAATTTTTAAGAGCTTTATAAAGGTATAATTAATATACAAAAAACTGCACATATTTAACGTCTATAATTTGATGAGTGGGAAAGCTGTTTTTTCTTTAGAGAAGCTTATCCCCTCATTTTTGAAATTTTGAAATCAATGAAATTTTAAAATAGCTTTTCCAAAGCCTCTAATTTCAATGTTAAAATATTCTTGTTTAAATAATAAATATAACATGTAACCTAAACACTTGTATCCCCGTAATATGCTGAAATAAAAAAATAAAAAGTTATCCACAGTTCTTACCTTTTGAAACCCATGCTAGTTATAGCAGACACTGTTAGTTGATTCCCGTCATCTGTTCTTATGCTACTACTTTTTCTCAGTTTTATTTAATTATCTACCCTCCTCCACAGGGCCACATGTTTCAGGAATCAGAAAGATGGTTCTTAACTGGACTGAACCCATAGTAATAGTATAATTTTTTTTTTCTTTTTTTGCTTTGGACATGGATTTGTTGCATAATTCTAGCAAATGAAATGATGAAAGGAAGTCTGAGTGGGAAAGGAGGATGACACTTTTCGGAAAGTGTTTCCTTACTTTTTTTTAAAGGAGACCAAAGAAATCAAGGAATGTTTCTCTGGACATTGTTGTGTTTGGATGTGGTGCCTAGGACTAAGGCAGCCATCTTACTATTAGGAGGGGAACTAGCCTGAAGGCCTTGAAAAAGAAAAGATGGCAAAACAAATATTGGAAAAACCTGAATCCTTAAAAGGGTCATTGAGCCCATGAATTAACCAGCCTGGCAGCTGCCCTACGTCTGGTCTTTTTGGTTAGTGAAATAAAATCTGTCCTTACTGTTTAAATCTATTTGAGTTTATTTTTATTCTACTTCCCATTAAAGGTAGTCAAATTGATACAGCAATTTCACAATGGAAATACTCTGCCTTCCTCTCCACATCTATGCTTGCAGATTACTAAGTTTAAGATATATGTTTCATTTTCATACAAGAATTTTGAGATAAAACATTTGTTTGAGTTTTCATTTAAGTGATTTTTTTTTCTTCAACAATAAGAAAAAGAATTTAATGTCCATAAAGAAAGGCATGATTAATAACCTGGTCTGATATTGGGCTAACTCCACAGAGAGGGGCAGGGAAATTCCCTCTGGATAGTTCAGGTTTTATCTATTCCTTTTTCGGTAACTCACTATCAAAGACAGAATTTTTGATTAAAAAATAAAAATGGATTCTACTTTTAACAAGATCAGAGGGACTAACTAAAAATGATGCAGGAACATCCAAAGCAAATGAACACTCTTTAGATGTATGGCTCACAAGAAAAATACAAATAAAGAAGAGTTCAGCATATTTATTCTTAACTTTTAAAAAGTTATAATGGAAAATAAAACCATTAAAGTAAGATCAAATTTAGAGCCTGCAGAACACCATCTTTTTTTCATCTCGGCTTAGAACACTAAATCAAAAATGACAATTACTTTTGCCTGTGCTTATCTCAAAGAAAGCCGAGTAATGTGAGTGGATATAAGCTTATTCATCCTTATGAATGTAAATCCAAGATGTAGAGATGCTGTACTGTCTTGCACATATGTCTCCTCTTAAGGCAGTAGTCTATTCAATCTAATAAACTCAATTTAATAAACCTAATCTCTGCTGTGGTCAAATCTATGTACTAAGTTCTTGAGGGGTAGAGAGGGGGATGGAAATGAGGCAAAGATGAACAAGGTAATTGATGGGCGAAAAAGCCACTTCAAAGTTGTCTGCAAAGCTAATTATTAATAGAATGTTAGTTCCTGATGCTCTTTAATGCTGTATCTAAACAAAACATCAAAGGGCAAAGAGAAATGAGAGGCTATCTTCAGCTGGAGAAGGGGAAAATAACTTCAAAGAAAAGATAGTGCTTGAACCTGGGAAAAACATGTACAGTTCCAGCAAGTAAAAACTGGGGTGAAGTCTTTTCCTGTCTGAGGAAATAGCTGAAAGGATATATTTGGAGAAAACAGTCAAAGTTTCACACAGTTTATAGTAGTGGATCTCAACCTTTGCTGTATATTCAAATCAGCTGGGAAAACTAAACTTAATGCCCAATCTATACCCCAAACCAAAATATTTGGGGAGGAAACCAGGCATCAGGATTTTATATTAATTAAAATTTTAAGTGATTCCAACTTGCAGCCAAGATCGAGATTCTCTAGACTATAAAGACCTCCCTGATCTAGTCTCTATCCTTTCCTCAACATTTATCACCCTCCACTCCCGTCATTCACTGTGCTCCAGACAGATGGGTGTTCTTTCTGTTCCGGAATAAGCTTTTCTTTCCCTCCCTCAGAGCTTTACATATGCTGCTCCCTCTGCAAAAATGTTTTTCCTACCAAACTCACCTTCCCTGGCTAATTCTACTAGTCTTTTTGAAATCAAACGTTAATTCTTCTGAATGCTTTCTTAAAACTTGAATCAAAATTAGATCCTGTTTGTTAAATACCCATTGTGCCCCATTCAGTTCCTTCTTAGCACTTACCATAATTTACAATTGTAAATGCATTTATGAGATTGTTGGTACAAGTTTTCTTGCCTCTAAGAACCATGCCAGTGGGGAGTATGTGAGTTGCACTCACTCACTGATCACCAATTTCTAAAATCATGTCTAGTGGATAGTAGGTATTGAATTAAAACTTGTGGTGTGAATGAATACAAGAATGAATGCATGAATGAATGAATTGAATATTTCAGGGCATAGGAGATGTGCAAGCTATCCATTGTAGAATGTATTTGTATTACCTTAACAGAGAGAACTTTCCCCCTGTAAAAATATTACCCACTCACTTTACTCTCTCCTTTGCTTTATTTTTCTTCATGGTAGTTATCACTATTGACATATTTATATATCCTTTATTTCCTTAAAATGTCTCTTCTTATTAGAATTGAAGCATATAAGCATAGACCTTTTTTTATTTTTTGTTCACTGATAGATCTCTAGTATTCAGAACAATACCTGGCATGTATTAGGTGTTCAATAAGTATTCATTAAATAAATTATATGGCATGTGTGAGTTAGGGTGACCAACAATCCAGGTTTGCCTAGAACTTACTCGGAACTTCCATTGTTAAAACCAGTTCAGGAAAATTGGGATGAGTTAGTCACCACCCTACATGGTAAGCATGTTAGGAAGGGTTGAGGGATTCATAGATTCAACCAGGCAAAAAGGAAGAATTCAGAATAAAGCAAGTATATGCAAAACCATAGATGGTCTTGGGGTTATGTGTGTATATGTGTTTTGCGAAGGGGAAGTTGATTAGACTATGGGAATAGCATACAGGATGGATTAGATTAGAGGAGTAGGGAGAAAAAAAAGAGGTTCTTTTTATAGCCCAAGAAATGGTAATGAGGACCGAAGCAAGAAAAAGGGACTAGAATGGAGAGGGGATTCACTGAGAGATAAGATAAGCAATGACTGAAGGTCAGAGCTGAAGGAGAGAAAAATTATTTGATGAGTAACTTCTGCTTTCTGTGATTGGGCTGAGGAGGGTGATGAGATTTAGCAGTGTTGCAGAACACAGTAAGATACTCATAGCTGTGAGGCTTGGTGATTTATCTGAGCTTTGAAAAAATTGGAAGTGTCACACTGGTGATGTTAAAAAGTGACTTAGGTACATGAGCAAGGCTAGACTGAGATTTCCTTAGAGGCATTTACTTATCTATCTCTTTGCAATACATAGGATTCTGAGAAGGATATGCCTACTGAGTGTGTGGGCTTTTCCCCCCTCTATGTTGCTGATTTATTCAAGACAATTTCCTAGTGCCATCTCTACAACAACTGAAATTCATTTTATGATTTTTTTTTGGTACAAAGATATGAGGATTATCTATGTGACTGATATATTCAAAGAAACTTCTGAAAAACGTCTTATCTAAGGAGGTTATTTGAATACTTTTAAATATCCTATTCTTATACACTGCAGCTTCAAAGAAGCCTCTGTGTGTGTGTGTGTGTGTGTGTGTGTGTGTGTGTGTGTGTGTGTGAGAGAGAGAGAGAGAGAGAGAGAGAGAGAGAGAGAGAGGACAATCCCGATCACAAAAATTGATTCAGGTTATCTAGCTAGTTTATCTTCTGTTGCTTTCCTCCCTTACCAGTTGGTTTCCTCTCAAAGTTGTATGTTTAGTTAAGAAAAATTACCTTTCCACAGAAGAAAACACTATCATTTAATTAAGGATGTTGTATATGTATGCATATATATTTGTGTGCACATATATATGCACGTACATCTGAAAAGATAAATGGAGATGTGTCATATTTGAATTTACATGATATGGTAGATGACATTAATAGCCCCGATTCTTCAGTCTTCTCTGATTCCAGGCCATTTTCTATGTGACTCATCATCCTGCTAAAGAGGTGAAGTTGATTTCCCCACTCCTTGATGTTGGGCTAGATCACATGACTTATTTTGGCCAGTGTAATGATGGCAAAAATCATATCTCCAAAGGCTAGACATACTTTTTTATGATTGGGCTTACTCTCTTGCATTTCTGCCATTACCACAGAAAACATACCTGTTGATCTCAGGAGGTCAATGACAGACATATGGAGCAGAGATGCCCCAGATAAATCACAAAAGTCAAGCTTAGCTTAGCTCAACCAACCTATAGCCTACCCTCAGACATGAAATAATCAGAGAAATAAATGCTTATCATTATACATCACCAAGATTTTTGTGGTTGGTTGTTACACAGCATATTGTTTTAATAGTTGACTACTCAAGAAAATATAGTGGTTTAAAGATTGTGTTAATAATTCATACCAGCCAAATATAAATAGCTAACTCTAGATGTTTAGAATTCATACGAAAGAAAAGAATAAGAAGCAGTAATCTGGATTTATTTTAATGTATCAAATGCATTTTATAGAAATGCAAGTAACTTCCAAAATGTATTTCTTGACAGCTTAGAGCATTATGAATTCAATTTATTTAGAAGAAAAAGTTATAGAAAAGCTTTCTGTGAAGGATTTTAATTTTAAAGAGAAAAGAAGAATGTTCAGTAACAAAATGCTTAAGATGGAACTAAAGGAAGTTCCCCATACATAACTTATTTGCTTACCAGGTCTGTGTCAACAAAAGTTTTCTTTCTATCTCAACTAGGATTTTCTTTTTCTTCCTTGACCTTTTCCCTTGCTCAGCTGATCTCACTGGAGTATGAGTGTCCTTCCCCTGGGTCATGAATCCCCATGTAAATCATCTAAGTCTGGTATGTGTCAATAAGATCTTTTAGTAGCAAAAATAGAAACAGTGATGATTGAAGGAAAAGATCAGGTGGTAGAAATAAAGGGAAGATTCCCCTTGATCACTAGTCCTCATTTCTTTTCATCAGTGCTTATAAGTCCACCTGTTTGTTTCAGCTTCATAATTCCTATTTTGTCTTACTCTTCTCTTCCCAAATCCTGTCGCTCCTGTCCTGGCCTCTTGTTTTTCTACACCTCACTCTTTTTAATCCATATCCAAGATATGGAAGCCATCATATAAGGCTTAGAACAGGGGAAATGATGAGTGTGTCCTCCTATTTCAGTTGATGTTGATGTGTTTTGGGAATGGAACTCAAATTTACTTTCCTGTAGATAACCATAGTTTAATAACTAGTATACACATATTCTTTGGCTGTTTGTGCCTAAGTCAGAAATCCAAAAAGCATAAAAATAATACATTGGCACTCAGGTATTTTTTTTCTGCTATGAAAATGGCACCCAGAGT
>VBSM01003185.1:2860481-2874875 GCA_008086735.1 Cheirogaleus medius | reverse complement strand
ATTGGTTTCACTGATCAACACCTAAGTGCACATATAGGAATAACATTTACTGGGTGTTGGGCAGATGAGAGGGAGGAGGAGGGGATGGGTATATACATACATAATGAGTGTGATGTGCACCATCTGGGGGATGGACATGCTTGAAGCTCTGACCCCGGGGGAGGGGAAGGCAAGGCAACACACGTAACCTAAACATTTGTACTCCCATAATATGCTGAAATAAAAAAATAAAAAAGAAATGGTGAAAGCAGATATCCATGCTTTGTTCCCTATCTTAGGGGGAAACCATTCAATCTTTTAACATTAAATATTATGTAAGCTGTAGGCTTTCCATGGATGCTCTTTACCAGGTTGAGGACATTTCCTTCTATGTCTAGTTTATGGAGAGTTTTTGTTTGTTTGTTTTGTTTTTAAAATCATGAATGTTGAATTTTATCAAAAATATTTTCTGCATGTGTTATGTGATGATTATATGGGTTTTCTCCCTTATTGAGCAGTATGGTGGTTATACCGATTTATTTCCAAATGTTAACTCAATTTTATATTCCTGGGATGAGAACAATGAATGTGACCAGGAATAAAGACAAAGATAGGCCTGGTGTGGTGGCTCACACTTGAAATCCTAGCACTCTGGGAGGCCGAGGCTGGAGGATCGCCTGAGGTCAGGAGTTCAAGACCAGCCTCAGCAAGAGCAAGACCCTGTCTCTACTCAAAAAAAAAAAAATAGAAAGAAATTAGCCGGACAACTAAAAATAGAAACAATTAGCCTGGCATGGTGGTTCAGGCCTGTAGTCCCAGCTACTTGGGAGGCTGAGGCAGGAGGATTGCGTGAGCCCAGGAGTTTGAGGTTGCTGTGAGCTAGGCTGATGCCATGGCACTCTAGCCTAGGCAACAGAGCTAGACTCTGTCTCAAAAAAAAAAAAAAGACAAAGATATAGGTAGTAACAATGGAGTCAATTCATTAAGAATTATAAATTCTACATGAGGGAAGAAGAAGCATTTAATGATTCTTATTTTATGCCCATGATGCGAGTTTCCAAATGTTTGTCATTGATTCATGTGGACATTTGTCCATAAACAGGTCATGACTTAGTTGAAGAGAATGTCCAAACTGGAATGTAAACTTTAGAATTTCCTCTGATTCCGCCTCATCCGTGAAGCCTTTTCTGAGCCTTCCTAAATTGCTACATTTTATGTAATACTTCTCTACCTTTTCAGAATTCTGTTATTGCACATATTATGCTTTGGTTTTATTTTTTACATTTGTTTTGTTTTACATTGTGACATGTATATTGTCTTTTACTAGTTTGTGAGTGCTTCAAGACTGGGGTTCTTTTTTCGTGTTAGCATTTCTGGAACTTGGAGTATCATAGTATATATTTAATAAAGATTTCCATTGGCCAGTTTGATTAAAAAAGAAAAAGAATTATCAATTCTAAATTTGCATATACCTAACACCAAAACTTCAATTATCTACCAACTTGAATTAATTGATATCTTTAAAACTCTTCACCCAACAATAGTGGAATACATTCTATTTGTGTTGTTGTTGTTGTTAATATTTTATGTATGTGGGCATTTTTTTCTACCAAAAACAGAATAATTGTCAATCCAATGGTAGATTTTAACCAGTAAATTTTAATATTTTATTTGACTAATGAATAGTTTATGGAACTAATTTGAAAATTAAAAATATACCTAAACGGGGTAAAGATTACATAGTATCTTCCTGTATTATTTCCCACAACTCCATGCATATCCACAACTATCCCAAAATTAGCAGTTTAATTAACAGAGCTATCTATCTATATAAAGGGAGACATATCTAAACAACATTAGATCTCTTTTATTATTCTATCCTGATTTGATATCTATTCTTATTTATATTTTTAAAGTTATTAGTAATGAATTAAATTACATAGTATTATATTTTACTCTAAGGTAATTTTAATGGCTCCTTTATTTTATAACTCAATAAACTTTATAATGTATTTCTATTAATGTTTTTTTCTATTATCCATTTCCATAGATTCCTACCAAAAAATGCTATCATAAATGAAGATTTTTAGGAGATGGGACAAAAGATGTAAATTCCAAGATAAATAATCTTGAAAAAAATTGCAAACTTCAACATCTTTCCAAATTTATGTGATTTTGCTCTGCAGCCAAAAGGCATGGATTTCTAATACTACAGGACTTTTTCATGGCCTTAGAGATACACAATTGCCCCAAACCAGACAAATTATGAAAATTTTAACATTATCAGGTACTGTGCCCAAAATTTCTGTTATGAATACCTAGAAAATGATAACTTAATGGAATCCTTTTGTGAAAATAAGACACTTTGAAGATGATTTCAAGCAATCTATGACTATAGCAGCCTGAAAATATTGGTTCCATATCTCCATTTTGCCTTCTTAATTTTTTAACTCTATTCATTTCTTCCTCTTTATTTCTCATTTCCAGTGTTTTCCTACTCCTTTTCACAAATGTTCACATTTATTCAAACATTGCTTCAAGTAAAATGTCCAGGCTATTTTTTTAAAAAAGAAATCCTCAAAACTCATGGTGGCCACCAGTTCTTTTTGTTTCTGGTTTATAACTTTTTTATTATTATTTCAGCATATTATGAGGATACAAATGTTTCTTAATGGGTGACAACATGCCTGTGCTTCACCTGCCCCAGCCACTCTGTGGCCTTCTGCCTGATGCAGTAGCATCTGCAGTTTACTGCATGGTCCATAGAATATTCACAAAGATAGAATATATTGTGATCCACAATTTTTTCAAAATTCCAAAGGATTTAAATCCTACATAGTATATTATCTTACACAACCATCTTACACAACAAAATTAAAACAGAATTCAGAAAGATAGTTGAAAAACACTCAGACTCTTGAAAATTAAATAGCATACCTCTAAATAATTCATGGGTCAAAAAAGAACTTTCAAGGTAAGTTAGAAAATATTTTGAATTGAATGAAAATTGACATACAACATAAAATTTGTGGAAATGAAGCTAAAGCAGTTCTTAGAGAAACATGTATGCATTAAACAACTATATAATACAAAAAGAAAGGTCTCAAATCAATAATCTAATCATCCACCTTAGGAAACTAAAAATAAGGGCATGTTAAACCCAAATTAAACAAAATCAAGGAAGTAATAAAGATAAAAGCTAAAATCAGTGAAATATATAACAAATATAATAAAGAAAATCAGTGAAACCAAAAGCTATTTATTCTTGAACGAATAACCTTTAGTGTAGCTTTTTTTAAAAAAGGAATAAAAGTGATAAATTTCTAGCCAGACTCAGCAAGAAAAACAGAAGACACAAATTACTAATATTATCAATGATAGAGAGAGGGTACCACTATAGATGTTATAGATATTAAAATAATAAGGAAATTTATAAATAGCTTTATATCTATAAATTTTGTAATTTAGATAAACTGAATACAGAAAGACCTGTATGTGAATTTTATGGTAGCTTTATATATAAGATCCAAATACTGAAAACAACCTCACTGTCCTTCAATTGGTGAATGCATGAACCAATGGTGTTATATCCATATAATAGAGTACTTTTTAACAATAAAAAGAAACAAACTACTAATGCATGCAATGAGATGGATGTATCTCAGAAGCATTATGCTAAGTGAGACAGTCCACACTCTGAAAGCTACATTATGTATGATTCCAATTTTACAACATTCTGCAAAATGTAGAATTATAGCAACAGAAATCAGATTGGAATTTGCAGAGTCTGAGGAAGTAGGGAAGGGAATCGATTTCAAGGATGCACGAAAGAACCTTCTGGAATGATGAAATATTTTATATCTTGATTGTAGTGTCAGTTTATACAACCATATACATTTGTCAAAACTCATCAAGTACACAAATAAAAAGAGTGACTATTACTGCACATAAATTTACCTTAATTAATTTGCTTAAAAATAAACAATGGGAATTAGTTTCTACTTGTCATATTATAGTAAATTAGGTATTTTGGAAACTCCTTCTATTACAATACATCTAGAATCTGGGCAATATACAACAATCATACATTTAAATACATTGCTTGGCTTGCAAGAAATTAACAAGAAAAATTCCCAAGTTCCTCTTCCCTAAATACACAGGGATATAAAACCAGAGAAGCAAACAAATATGGAAAGTAGAGTCAGAAAGAAGAATCCAGAAAATAAAGACAGTAACTATATAGTATTATAACACAAATTAGGGTGATCTCTGACTAATAGCAACAATGGGAGTCATAAAATAGGTCAAACAGTATTTATAGAATGTCAAGAGAAAATAATTTTCAACCTATATTGGTGTAAGCCTAACAAGCTCTTTCAATAATAAAGATATAAAGACATTTTCATATAAACACAAACTGAGTGAATTGAACAAAGTAGACTTTCACAAAAGAAATGTCTAAAAGATGTTCCCCAAGAAGAAAGGAGTTCTGAGATTCATGAGGAAATGTGTAAAAAACCAACCAAACAAAAAAAAAGCCCTGACAGATATTGGGATGAGCCTAAACAATAACACTGCTTTATAATTCATGGGGATAATAAAGCAAAATAGAACTTAAAAGAAAATTCTTCACAATAAAAGTATGTAAAACCGAGAGAGGAGTGATTGGAAGTAAAGTAGAAAATCTTTGTATTATATAGTAATATATAAAGATAGTGACTAAATTTAGAATTTTTCTAAGAAGTCATTTCAGGTAATGTTTTAATTCTCACCATGAAATGCTTAGAAACAGAATAAGTAGAGGGAGTTTAAAGTTATATAAAGAAAAATTCTATCAACCCAAAAGGAGGCAGGAAAGGAAAGGAGAAAAGAACCATGTAAAAAGCCAAAACAAATGGAAAGCAGAAAACAAGATTTAGAAACAAATCAAAATATACTATTCTCACATACAAAAAAAATTAATGAAATACATGTGGCAGTTAAAAAGCCAAAATGTTCAAATAAGGTTATTTTTTTAAAGGCAGCTATATGTTGTTTATAAGAGACACATCTAAATATAAGAACCCAGAAAAGTTGAAATTAAAAGAATGGAAAGATAATCTGGGAAAATTCTAATCTAAAGAAAGCTAGTTTAGCTTTATTAATGTCAAATAGTTTTAGTACAGAGCTGTTATGAAGATAAAGAAGATGAATTCATAATGATTAAAGAGTTAATTCATTGGAAAAAATGCTGCAGTTCTAAATGACTATGCATCTTGATTATAGAGCCTCAAAATACAGAAAGTAAAAATTAATTGAAGTGAAAGAATAATCAATAAATCCAACACAGTTCTGCCTATATGTTTCTTCTATAGCCTTACTAATTTTTTTTGTCTGGGATATGAACACCACAAGTGAATTAATGAACATATATAGGACCATGCATTCACTATTTGTGAATAGTATATTTTGATTTGTTTCTAAAACCTTAAGTACAGACAGATCAGACAAAATGGCCACATCTATAAAGCAAGTGTTGGTAAATTTCAAGGCATTGATGTTATGCAGTCTATATTCTCTGATCACAATGCAATTAAATTCAGAAATAGTTCTATTTTCAATTTTATGAAGCAATTACATTCTCTTTTCCATACTGGCTATCCTAATTTTCATTCCCAACAACAATGTACATGTGTTCACTTTTCTCCACACCCCTGCCAACACTTATTTCTTTTTAAAATACATATAATAGCCATCCTAACAGGTATAGGGTGATATCTCATTGTGGTTTTGATTTGCATTTCCCTGATGATTAGTGATATTGAGTACTTTTTCATATTCTTCTTGGTCATTGATAAGTCTCTTTGGGAAAACTGTTCGGCACTTAGTCCATTTTTAACCAGTTTTAGTTTTATAATTATTTTTTTTTTTGCTATTGAATTGTGTGAATTCTTTATTTATTTTGGATATTAACCCCTTATCAGATATATGGTTTGAAAACACTTTCTCCTAATCTGTATGCTGCCTTTTCTTTTTGTTGATTGATTCTTTTACTGTGCAGAAGCTTTTTAGTTTAATGAAGTCCTGAAGTCCCACTTCTTTATTTTTGTTTTTGTTGCCTGAACTTTTGGTGTGATAATCAATAAAGCATTGCCAAGGCCAATATCAAGGAGCATTTCCCCCTATGTTTTCTTCTAGAAGTTTTATGTTTTCATGTCTTATGCTTAGGTTTTTTTACTCTATTTGGAGTTGATTTTTGTGTATTGTATAAGATAAGGGTCCACTTTCATTCTTCTCCATGAGGATATCCAGTTTTCTCAACACCCTTTCCTGAAGAGAGTATCCTTTCTCCACTGAGTCTTCTTGATTGACTAGTTAAATATTAGTTTACCATATATGCTTGAGTTTATTTCTGGGCTCTCTATTCTGTTCAACTGGTCATATGACTCAACAATCCCTATACTGAGTATAAGCTAAAAGGGAATGGAATCAGCACTTTGTAGAGACATCTGTGTTTCTATGTTCACTGCATCATTATTTCCAATAGACAAGATATGGAAACAACCTGTGTTCATCGATGGATAAACAGATAAGGAAATTTTGGTATTAGAATATTATTCAACCTTAAAAAATAAGAAAATGCTGCCATTTGTGATAACATAGATGAACCTGGAGGACATTATGCTAAGTGAAATAAGCCTGGCAGGGGAGAGGGGAGAGGAAGGGAAGGGGAATACACCAACATAATAGGTACTATGAACACTGTTTGGGTGATGGGCACACCTATAGCCAGGACTCAAGCATTAAGAAAATGATCCATGTAACCTAAAATGTTTGTACACTTCAAAATTTTGAAGTTAAAAAAAAAGAAAATCAATAAGAAAACACTGGGGTATCTCCAAATTACTTTCCACAGGGGTTGTACTAATTTGCAGTCCTACCAGCAGTGTAAGAGTGTTCCTATCTCTCCACATCCTTGCCAGCATTTGTTGTTTTGGGACTTTTTGATAAAGGCCATTCTCACTGGAGTTAGCACACTTCTAGCCCTGGCTTGGGCGAGGCAAAGGCATTCTATGTAACCAAAATGTCTGTACCCCCATAATATTCAGAAAGAAAGAAAAGAAAAGAAAAGAAAAGAGAAAGAGAAAGAAAGAAAGAAAGAAAGAAAGAAAGAGAAAAGAAAAAGAAAAGAAAAGGAAAGAAAGAAAGAAAGAAAGAAAACACTGGACTTGAACTACACTTTTAAAGAAATGAACCTAACAGATATATGCAGAACATCCCATTCAACAACAGAAGAATGCACATTCTCACCAAGTGTACACAGAACATTCTCCAGGATAGATCATATGTTAGGCAACAAAACAAGTCTTAAGAAATTTAAGAAGACTGAAATCATATCAAGTATCTTTTCTGAAAACTAAATCACAAGGAAATAAAAAATATGAACAAATGAGTAAGAAGATTGAAACAGTAATAAAAGATTTCCCATCAAAGAAAAGCCCAGGGCCTGATGGCTTTACTACTAAACTCTGCCAAACATTTAAAGAATAATTAATACCAATACTTCTCAAATACTTCCAAAAAAAATTGAAGAGGAAATAAAACTTCCAAACACATTATACGAGGCCAACAATGCCTTGATACCAAAGCCAGGCAAGGATACTATAAGAAAAGGAAATTACAGGGACAGGACAATGTCTCTGATGAATATAGATGCAAAAATCTTAAAAAAATACTGGCAAACTAAATTCAACAACACATTAAAAGGATCATTCACCATAATCAAGTGGAATTTATGCCTGGGATTCAAAGATGGTTCAACAAATAGAATCAATCAATGTAATACACCACATTCACAGAATGAAGGACAAAAACCATATGATTATATCTATAGATACAGAAAAGGCATTCAACAAAGTTGAACATTCTTTCATACTAAAAACTCTGAACAAATAGATTATAGAAGAAATGCACCTCAACACAATAAAGGCCATATATAACAAGCTCATAGTTAACATCATACTCAACAATGAAAAGTTGAAAGCTTTTTCCCTAAAATCAGGAACAAGACAAGGATGTTCACTCTCACCACTTATATTCAACATAGTATTAGACATCTTAGCCAGAGAAAATCAGCAAGAGAAAGAAATAAAAGGCATACAAATTAGAAAAGAAAAAAATTAAATTTTCTCTCTTCACAGATGACATGATCTTATATATGGAAAACCCTAAAGACTCCACCAAAAAAACAGAACTACTAAACAAATTCAGCAAAGATGCAGGGCACAAGATCAACATACAAAAATCAGTAGCATTTCTATACAATAACAACAAACTACCTGAAAAAGAAATCAAGAATACAATCCCATTTATAATAGCTATAAAAAGTAAAATATTCAGGAATAAATTTAACCAAGACGGTAATAAATCTGTAGTACACTGATAACTATAAAATGTTGATGAAAGAAACTGAAGTCATAAATAAATGAAAAGATATTCATGTTCACAAATTTAGATGAATTAATACAGTTAAAATGTCCATTCTACCCAAAATGACCTACAGATTCAATGCAATCCCTATCAAAATTCTACCTACATTGTTCTTGAAAATAAAAAAATTCTAAAATTCATACAGTACTGCAAAAGACTCTGAATAACCAAAGCAATCTCGAGTAAAAAGAACAAAGCTGGAGGCATCACACTTTCTGATTTGAAAATCTACTACAAGGATATAAGAATTAAAACAGTATGGCATTGGCCTAAAAAGAGATGCATAGACCTATGAAACAGAATATAGAAACCAGCAATAAATCCATACATTTTGAATCAATTGATTTTTGACAAACATGTCAAGAACAAACAATGGAGATAAGATAATATCTTGAAAAAAGGATGTTGGGATAACTGCATTATCCACGTGCACAAGAATGAAATTAGACCTGTTCTCACACCATATACAAAATGGATTAAAGGCTTAAACATAAGACTGAAAACTATAAAACTACTAGAAAAAAAAACATAGGAGAAATGCTCCATGATATTGGTATGTGCAAAGATTTCCTGGATATGACTCCAAAAGCACAGGCAACAAGAGCCAAAATGCACATTTGGGATTATGTCAAACTGAAAAGCTTCACCACAGTAAAGGAAACAATTAACAGAGTAAAGAGACAACCTACAAAATGGTAGAATATATTTGCAAGCCATATATCTGATAAGAGCTTAATATCCAAAATATATAAAGAAATAGCTCAACAGCAAGAAAACAAATAATCCAATTAAAAATGGCCAAAGAACCTCAAGTAAGACATACAAATGGCCAACAGGTATATGAAAAGGTGTTCAACATCACTAATCATCAGAGAAATGCAAATTAAAACTGCAATAAGATACCACCTCACTTCTGTTAGAATGGCAATTATCAGAAAATGAAAGATAAGTGTTGGCAAGGATATAGAGAAAAAGGAACCCTTGCACACTGTTGATGGGAATGTAGAATAGCCTAGCTATTATAGAAAAAAGCATGGGATTCTTCAAAAGACTAAAATTAGAACTACCTTATGAGCCAGCAATTCTACTTTGGGGTATATATCCAAAGGATATGAAATTAGTATGTCGAAGAGATACCTGCACTTCCATGTTCATTGAAGCATTATTCACAACAGCCAAGATATTGAAGCAATCTTAGTGTTCATCAATGAATGAATGGGTAAAGAAAATATGGTATATATACACAATGGAACAATAGTCACCCTTTAAAAAGAAGGAAGTTTGTCAGAAATGACAATATGGATGAACCTGGAGGACATTATGCTAAGTGAAATAAGCCTGGCACAGAAAGACAAATATTGTATGACCTCACTCATATGTGAAATCTAAAAAAGTCAAACTCATAGAAGTAGAGAGTATAATGGTAGTTAACAGATGCTGCCTGGGGGTCAGGGATTTGGGAGGGTGCTTGAGTAATGGGGAGATACTGGTCAAAGGGTACAAAGTTTTGGTTAGCTAGGAGGAATGAGTTTTATTATCGATTACACAGAATTTTGACTATAATTAACCATACATTAAATTTATTGTATATTTCAAAATTGGTAAAATAGTAGATTTTAAATGTTCTTACCACAATAAACGATAAGTATGTGAGGTGATGGCTATGTTAATTAGCCTAATTTAATCAATTCATGATATATGCATGCATCAAAACATCACATTGTACCCATAAACATATACAATTATATTTTGTCAATTAAAAATATAAAAACATTAACCTCCAAAATTTAAAATGGTAATTCACAATGTTGGTGTCAGTAAAATGAAATGAACAGTTTTGCAGTTTTGTATATGCCCTATAAGATTTCAACTGGCACACTTTTTAAGAAACAATTTGAAAATATGTTTCAAGAACTTTAACACAATTATGCCTTTAAAAGTAGTAATCTCACTTTTAGGAATCTAACCTAAGGAAAAGATGTGATGCTGTTGTCATAAAATAATATATGCTCATAATCTTCAAAAAAGTATTAAAATATTTTAAAAATTGGGAAAATGTTTCTATCAGTAGGGAGATAGTTAAATATAATACAGTACATCTAAGTGAATACATCTATGATCCTACTTTTAAAAACACAAAAGACAGAACAACAACAACAAAAAAATCAATGTCTAGCCTAATGTACCATTAGGATCAATTTAAGAACTTAAAAAAACATAAATCTCTGGGGATATCACCCATGGAGATTCCGATTAAATTGGTCTGAGGTAGGTTCTTGCCTTTGGTACTTTTAAAAAGCTGCCTAGATGATTCCAATATGCATGCAGGTTTGAGGAACACTGGGTTCTTAGACATACATATGTACACATAATTACGCATGAAATTGAAAAGAAGTTTAGCAAACTGTAAAAAGCATTCTATGGTTATGGAATAACTCATTTGTTTATTTTCTTTTCTAAACTTCTATGTATTTAAACTTTTTATAATAAACAGGATGATATGCAATTAAGGCAGTCATTTTTTATATAGTATAATAGGTACACACTAATTTCCTGAAAACAGGGTGGGTGCTCTACATGCCTCAAACATTTCACTTGAAATCTTATTAACAGAAATTATTTTATTTTAACAGATAAAGGTAATTTCAGCCTACCCACCTCAATTATCACAAACTCTGCATTAATGAATAGCATGTTAATTACTGATTATGTACAGTCATGTCTTGTTGAATCAGACCTACAGTTTAATATTCATTGTTTTGGTACTATCTGGATTTGAGACCTTTGGGTATTAAATTTGACAGATTAGGAAAAAATATATTTTGCCTAAGGAGAAAATTAAATTTAAATAAATAGACTTCATCTAATTATTCCATTATTCCTGAGTGATTTTTCTCAGTGTTAGAGATATCAGTTTGTTCATACACATTTTGTTAGATGTGAACAATGCACTTAACTTCCCTTTTCTTGGACTCACCCAAATTAAAAACTAAGAGTTTATTTATTTAGAAAATACATCTGAAGTACCTGTCAGGCACTGTTCAAGCTGAAACAGATATGGTGGTAAACAAAACAGTCATGGTTCCTGAACTTATGGACCTTGTCTTTAGGGTTCATATTTATAAACAACACTAAGTATTGAATACTAATAATAAAATGCAAAGAGTTTTATGAGAGTGTATACCAGAGCAAACTAATTTAGCATGAGGCCTAAAGGAAAGCCTTTTTGAGGAAGTGGCATTTAAGCTTGGTTCTGAAGGATGAGTGAGAGTTATTTAAGAAAAGAGTGGTGTGAAGGGTATACCAAGGATAGAGAACAGAATGTACAAAGGCCCTGAGGCAGAAGGAAACTTAGAATATCAGTGTAACTGCAGCATAATGAGGGAAGAAATAGAGCAGTAGGAAAGAGGTCATGCATTGTAAGCCATTTGGAGGACTATGTTCTTTGTTTTAAGAGCAATGTTAAGTCACTGACAAATTTAAACAGAAGAGCAAAATGATCAGATTTGCAATTTAATGAAATCATTGTTGTTCTGTGGGGAATACATTTGAGAGGAACAAGACTAGATTTGGGGAGAAAATTGGATTTGGACACAAAATTGAAAATAGGACACTGGCAGTGGTCAAGAGAGAGACGATGAAAGTGGAAAGAATGTTTTGGATTTGAGATATACTTTGGAAGTAGCAGCAACAGAAATTGAGGATAAATTAAATGGGGAGAGAGGAAAAGCAGATTGCTTCAAGAATGTCCCCTGGATTTCTGGCATCAGAAAATGAGAAAGCACCAGTATAATTTATTGAGAGGAGAGGAGAGAAGACATAGAGTGATTGGCTAGGAGTGGGAATAAAGAGTTTAGTTTTGTGTATGTTTAGATATTTGAGATGTCTAAATAAAGATGTCAAGTAGCCAGTTGGATACATTGGGTTAGACTTCAGAAATGAATTTATTTGACACCAGAATACAGAAAGTATTAAAGATGTGGAACCTGATTCATAGAGAGTGGGTCAGGACTAAGACCTGAGAACCACCAGTATTTCAAGTTTGCTTGGAGGAAAGGGTAGCCATAAAGGGATGAAGAAGTAGCCAGAAAGGTAGGGAAAAAAATCAAGTATGATGTCACAAAAGTTAAGGGAAGATAATATTTTAAGAAGGAGGAAGAGGCCACTTGATCTATGCTCCAGGTAAGTCAAGTAAGGGGTGAACTAAACAGAGTTTATTGGATTTAACCATGTGAAGGATATGGCAACTTCCTAAAAAGTCATTGTAGTTAAGTGGTGTGGGTAGAAACTTGACCACGATGAGAAGAAAAATAAATAAAACCCCAATAAGATAACATTTATATTTAATAAATTGGCTATACTGTTTAGGCTGATTTGCTTTATGATCCAGAATATTTTCAAAAATGGTATATATTTATTGTTAGTAGAAGAGAATGTGTATGTCACAATTGTTGGAAGCAGTGTTCTAGGTATGTAAACTAGGTATGTTTTGTGAATTTTATGTTTCGAATCCTTTATATCCTCACTCTTTGCTTATTTTATCAGTTAAAATAGGTTTATATCACCTCCTACTATATTGTGAATTTATGTATATCTTCATTTAGTTCTGCCAGTTTTTGCTTATATACATTTGTATATATACATATGTGTATATATGTATATGTACATATATATGTTTTTTTTCTTGGTAGATATATCATTATGAAACTCCCTCTTCATGGCCACACTTAACTTAAAAGGGAGGCTGAGACATGCAGTTTAGCCACGTGCCCAGGAAGATGAGAAAGGAGGTTTGCTGAATAGCTAGGCAATCTCGCCATATATGACAATGTGAAGTGTTGGTGGGGATGTGAATTAAATATAATGTTTATTCCCTGATAGCAGAAATCCAAACTATTATAACCACATTGGAAAATAAATTGGCAATATGTGCATCAGAAGTCAAGCTCAAGAATGATTACGGCATTATTTTTAAACACCACAAAATTATAAACAACCGAAGGCTAAGGAAAAATAAATTTTAATTATTCACACAATAAGAGATTATATAGTAGCAAATGTAAGTCTATCTAACAAAGTGAATCAGTTATAGAAATAAAATGTTGAGTCAAGAAGCAAGTCAAAAACACCTTATAGGTAATACCATTTTCATAAGGTTCAAAAATGAAAGAAGCTTAACAAGTATACAAAGAGAAAGACTAATACAAAATTCAGGGTAGTAGTAGTTGTTGGGGAGATGTGCATTAAATGGGAAAGAGCTCATGGCGGTTCTTGGTTAATAATATTCTAGTTTTTAGGTTGTATGATTTTATAGGTGCTAATTTTAATATGCTTCATAGCTTATAAATACATTTTTCTGCATCAAATAATTCATAATAGATTTAAGTAATTACAAATTATGAATGGAAAGTTACAAAATAAACACTTCATCTATACACATCATTTTGGGAATGGTTGGCTGTGATGAAGAAGAGAGAGTTGTACTTGTAAGTAGATGTAGACCAAGATGAAATTTAACATTTTCTTCAATCATGAGAGAGACTAGAGCATGTTTGAATGGTGATGAATGATCCAATAGAGAAGATGAATTTGAAGTAGCAGAAGAGAAAAAGGAGGGCTCATGAAATCATGTCCTTGAGAAGGGGAAAAAAAGATGAACTTAAGAGTACACGTGCAACAGAAGCATCGATATTTGGAATAGAACTGAGATTCCAGAGATGAAACCATCTGCATACGGCAACCTAATCTTTGATAAAGCAGACAAAAATATACAATGGGGAAAAGAATCTGTCTTCAATAAATGGTGCTGGGAAAACTGGATAGCTACATGCAGAAGATTGAATCAGGATCCCTACCTCTCACCGCTCACAAAAATTCACTCAAGATGGATATCAGATTTAAACCTAAGGCATGAAACCTTAAGAATCCTAGAAGAAGATGTTGGGA
>VBSM01003185.1:2835368-2860381 GCA_008086735.1 Cheirogaleus medius | reverse complement strand
AAAAGATTACACGTGCAAGGACTGCTAATGGTAGAACAAGAAAAAACATTTGATTGTAAAGGGGAAGGAGTAGATGGGCCACCAACAATTGTTGCTAGTAAAAATTAATTGACTTCCTAAACTAAAATACTGGTTCTTCTAAAAATGCAAAGAACTACAAGAAAAATGCCTTAGCACCACTTGTACCTAATTTACTTCATTAAGTGGCATTTCATTACCAGGCAAGAAGGCAGAACTTGCTCTCTGGCTTCATATGTAGAAAAATAAAAGACTCAGACACTGACGCTCCCCAACCAGTCTCTATAATACTCTGACTTGAAGGCCTCTCTACTTGTCTCAGCCACTCTGCCTGTAAAGAAGGGATTTAGACAGATTGATTCTACTCTCTATGAATCTACCTGAAAGACAAGCCCCTCTGTCTTCTTATCAGGGTCTTGGAAAATTGTACTTAGAGATCCATTTCTTGTTTCCCCTCCCAGTATTATAAAAATAAGCCTACATCATTAATATTTCCCTATATATTTTATAAGATTTCTTTAAAAGGGGAGTAGAGAATTATGATAGAAACATTTTTAAGACTTCTCCCAAGGTTCTTTTAGATTCCCAGAGTATACAGGGCAATGCTTATTTTCACAGTGAGTTTGTGTTTCTATGGAGAAAAAAAGTCACATGCAATGGAACATTTGGGCACTTCCACAAAGCGAACTATCAGGGGAGAAATTATATTGAATGAGAAATGATTTTTAAAGCAAAGATGAAGCAATCTAGTGTAAGTCATATAAATGCAAAGGTTCTTAACAGTGATGCTGTTATAAAGGCATATTAAAGAAAAAAAGCCTACTATAGGTATTAGGCAGGGATCAGGGCCTTGGAGAAAGCACACAAATTCAGGAGCTTATCTTCAGATTTCTATGTCCAGAATCTTGATTATGTAAAAAATTGATTAACCAAAATTATAGAAAACTGATTACAAGCCATATGCCCCATGTTTTGATTTACAATGAATAAATTATACTTGACAAGATAACTGAAATTAGGCATTTGCTCAGTGCTTTCTCTAAGTACATTCAAAAGAACAAGTTTCAATTTGCTTGGTCTGATGAGAATTAGGACAAATGGACATAGGGGAAGCTATCTGATTTAGCTTGAGTGCAGGACTGCCTTTCTCCACTGTAGGCACATATCTGTCTAGAAAACTGATGTGATTCTCTGATCAACTTTTTTCCTAGAAGTGATAAACATGGTACTTGGGTTTTTAAACCATTTTCTCCTCTTGAGGGCCACCTACCTCTCCTGACACCTCAGAACAGTCATAGGATTTGGTGTGTTGTACTCCCTCATAGTATTTTCCCCTTGACAAAACAAAGAGGCCAGTAGGTTATAATTAAAATCAGAAACAGAAGCTAGACACCTTACTACAGAAGTCCTAAACTTGATCATTACCATTCTCATCTAAATGCCCCTTTTTTTTGCTACACGTTCCCCTTTCTGATTCCTTCCCCTTGATTCCAACATAACTTCATTTCATATCAAGACCTTCAACCCCAACTTGGACATACTAATTGAAGCTAGTACAGCTAATCTTATTCCTTTAGTTATTCCCATTCCATCCTACATAGCTTGCCTTTTTCCCAATCTTAAGAGAAAAGCATTTAATCTTTTGCCATTCAGCATAATGTTAGCTGTAGGTTTTAGGTAGGTACTAATCATCAAGTTGGAAAAATTCACCTCTATTGCTATTTATTCTGAGAGTTTTTATCATAAGTGGATGTTGACCTTTGTCAAATGTTCTTTCTGCACTGATTGATATAATCATGTGATTTTCCTTCTTTAGCCTAAGCACATTGGTTGATTTTTACTACTGAACCAGCCCTTGCATCCCTGGAATAAATCCCACTTGGTTATGGGGTATAATTCTCTTTATACATTTTGACTTTGATTTGGTGACATTTTGTTAAGGATTTTGTGTCTATATTAAGGAGGGATATTGGTGTGTAGTATTTTTTTTTCCCCTTTGATATTGTCCTTGTCTTGCTTTGTTGTCAGAGCAATACTAGTTTCATAAAATGAATGGAAAATGTTTTTTCCTTTTCTGTTTTTGGAAGGAGATCATACAGAATTGCCATTAATTGTCCTTTAAATGCTGGGTAGAATTCTTCACTGAAGCTATGGGGTTCTGGAATTTTCTTTGTGTTAAGTTGTTTGACTACTAATTCAGTTTCCTTATTATTTATATAGTGCTATTCAAATTACCTATTTCATATTGAGTGAGTTGTGGAAGTTTGTGTTTTGTGAGGGAGAGGAGGTCTATTCTATCTAATCTGTCAAATATATTGTGTACACTTATTTGTTGTATTCCCTAGCTATACTTGTGATGTTGGCAAAGTCTGTAGTGTTATCCACTATCATTCTTGATATTGGTAATTTATACCTTCTATATTTTTCTTTGTTAGTTTTGCTAGAGGTTTGCCAATTTTATTTATACTTTTTAAAAAACTAGCTTTTGTTTAATTTATTTTCTATATTATCTGTTTTATATTTCATAATTTTCTTCTCATTATACTCTTTCCCTTATAAGCAACCATAGTGATTACATTGGGGCCCACTTAGAAAATCCAGAATATTCTCATTTCAAATTTCTTAATTTAACTACCTCCTCAAAGTCCCTTTTGCCATGAAAGGTGATATATTAATAAGTTATGTGCATTAGAATATGAACATTTTTGTGGGGCCATTATTCTGTCTACTATAGTCCACACTCTGGCTGACAAGATGCATGCCCATTCCACATGCAAAATGCATTTACCCTATTCGAAGATGCTTAAAAGTCTCAACTCATTACAGCATTAACTCAAGTCTAAAATCTCATCTAAGTTTTGTCAGCTTAAAAGTTCAAAAGCTCATCATCTAAAACATCTAAATTAGTTATGAGTGATGCTGTGGGAATAATCCACGCTGGTATGTTTTTTCTCTGTACCCATTGGTGCTTCTGGGTTGTCAGCTTCCTCAGCTCCAACTCTGGGATATATGAGTCAAAATAAAAAAGCCAAGGAACTCACTTCCAATGCCATTCCTGAGGTCCTCAGATTCCTAGCAGATTGTCCTTCTTCTTTCATTCCTTTAGAGTGTTATTATGTTTGTTTTATATATAATGTCTAGATTTTTCAGTTGAATTTAGTGGGAGGAATAGGGAAAAGTAGATCTATTCCATCATCTGGAATTGTAAATCCAAGAAAGCATATTTGTAAAAGCTATCTAAGATATTTTACATATGAGTATCTATTCTTGTGATTTTGCTGTGAAATTCAATATAGCAACATTTTTTTTCCTAGCAAGGAGTTTCAGTTTGTTCCATTAGTCATCAGTATCTAAGTATATCTTAAAATTTTGATCAATAGTATAAAAAGACACTTTATATAACTTACAGTTATATAAATTTATGTGTGTACACTTAAGATACAATACATACTAACACTTCAGAGCATTTTCAAAAGGCTTCTGTAGATGGTAAAGAAATTATATTTGATTCATCCAGGTCTTTAATTTAAAGCATCTTGGTTAATGGAGACTAAATTAATTTTTTAGAAATCCATGTAATCTTTCAAATTTATCTGGAATTTATTCTGTAAATTAATTTAAAAATAATTATGGCCAATGCCAACTAACAGCTCCTCTAATCATTCATCACTAATTGAAAAAGTGTAGTAAAAGTAAAATTACTCATCAAAGTAAGTAAGCCCCAATTTAGAGATAAATGTATTTTTTTTTCAGTTTGGCACAAGTTACGCATATAGGCTTAAAGAATAACCCTAGGTTGAGCTCACAATCCAAGAATGCATGCATGAGTCACAAAATTTAGCCAATTAGTGTATATTGGGCACAAATTATTTTTCTAGTTCTTTAGAGATACCAAGTATGTGCCAATTATTACAGAATAAATTAAGTCTCAGGCACAGTGTTCTGTTGTGCTTCGAAAAGCACTGGAAAAATTTATGAAAAAAACACTTTAAATATTAAATTACAGATAAATATGTATTACTGAAGCATTTTTTTCAATTCTTTTTATTTTGAAAACAACTTCAAACTTACATAAGTTTTGCAAGAGTAAGATAATGAATTTCCAAATATCCTTCACTCAAATCTATTAACATTTTGCCATATTTGCTCCCCCTTTGCACTTACTCACTCTCTCTATAAGTAATAAATATTATATTTGATAACACAAATAATATAATCTATTTAAATATATTTTGTAACATTTAAAATTATATACCATATTTATATATTATACATTTCCATAATGTAATAAATACTATTATTGTTAGTTTTGCTGAGATAGTGAGTTTAATCATTTGCCAGCAACATGATCTTTACTCCTCAATACATTAGTATGTATATCTTAAGAAAAAAGACATTCTCTTAACAGTATTATCATCAAAATCTGGAACGTCAATACTCATGAAATATTCTTATCTAATATATCATCCATATTCAAATTTTCCAACTGTTATAATAGCATTCTTTTTATTGTTTTCCCCCATGGTCCAGGAAGTTGTGCATCATCACTACTACATTTGGTGGTCATGTCTCCTTAGTTTGCTTTTATGTGGAAGAGTTCTTCATAGGAAAGACCCATTGTTTTGTAGAATGATTCCCAACTTTTATTTGTCTGATGCCTTCTTACAGTGTTTTTTGCTAATTCTTTTTTAAATATGTTTTTCTTATTCATATTTATTTGACAAATAAAAATGGTATATATTTATAGTGCACAACATGATGTTTTGAAATATGTATACGTGTGGAAAGCCTAAATCAAGCTAATTTACATATACATTATCACACATACCTATTTATTTGAGGTAATAACACAAAATCCTCATTCTTTTCTACAACTTCATAGTACTCCATTGTATAGGTCTACTACACATGGTTTATTCAGCCATCTCCCATGAATGGGCATGTAGTTGTTTCCAATATTGTACTACTGTAAATAACACTGCAATAATTAACCTAATATATATTTATCTTTGTATTGTTGGAAATACAAAATATTTTAAAATTGATTCAGTTACAAAGTCTATACCAATTATAAATAAATATTGGGTTGCTACTGTTGGAATTTTAAGAAATTGAAACCAAATAACACCACCACCACTCACCCACCTGTGATCCTAAATTAATTCAGAAATAGATAAGAAGTAAGGTATGTGGAGACCAAAATAATCAGTATGACTGTGTCATAAGTGGGGTTCCCTAGGAAGCAGATTCTGAGACAGAGATTAGCATGACCCCATTGGGGTAAACATCTATAGAAGGAAATAGAAGGGAAGAAAGCATCAATGGGCAGAGAGAAGTTGGACTGCAAAGCAGCCTCAAGGGAAGCCTCAGCTGACCATACTGGGAATTCTGAAACTAGAATGAGTCTTTAGAATTTTTACAATTTGGGCAAGGGGGTCAGGCCCTTATATCTTTTCCTCAATTAATCATTGGATGTAGGGTACCTAGAAAGGAGGCATTATCTTGAACAAATTGGCTCTCCTCAGCAGAGGCATCTTTATAGGGAGATAGCCATGGACTTCCTGTAGGCACTACTCCCAGAAGCTGAGGGAATTAATATTTGATTTCTAAACCAGAATCTCAGAAGTCCATCATAGCACCCACCGCAGACCAGATATACTTGGATCAATGAGATTTAGGAAAATAATTATCTATTCCTTTTTGCCTTAAATCTTTTTTGAGACTTGAAAGCTTTTTACACTTCTCTCTCATAACAAATACCATATTGGATAGATCTTATTTCTTTACTCGTCTGTTTTCTCTGAATCCTAGGGAAGGGAAAACAAGTTTTTTTAGTTGTATCCCCAGTAGCTACCACAGTGCCTGGCTGAGTGTAAGTGTTCAATAATTATTTGATGAAAGAATAAACTCTAATATATAACTGTTTGAATGATCTTACCAAATGATTAATAGGTATGTATATCTGTCTGGATGGAGATTTTAGTGCCTAGGTAGAAGCTCTGACTTCATGCCTATTCAAAACTGCAATTGCAGTAGTGATAAAGAGGAAGGTGTAGCAAATAAATGTTCCATTTGTGAATGGCATGAAACCAAGGGCGGCAGATTCACCGATGACAGAGTTAGGATTCAAAAAGAATGAAAATAGGCTAAAATAATGGTCTTAATCTAATGAGATGAAATTCAAGAGGAATTAGTATGAGGGATTGTCAGTGGATTTAGTAAACCACCTAGAAAAGTTTTCAGCTGGCTAAACAGAAGTTTGTGAGAAAGACTCAAGGTTTTTAATAATTGCAAAACCAAAAAAAGTCAACACCATTACGTGGTTACCAGAAAAAGCCAGTAACATCTTAGCCCCTATCTATCAGTAGACATATATAATCTAGAGGCCAGAAGTGATGGCCCTGTTCTAGGTTAGATTGCCATATAACACAAGATTTCAATTCTAAGCCATTCCACTGGAATAAAAGGACTAGACAATTTAGAATGCATTTGGAGGAAAACAAGTAGGTGGTGGAAGGACTCTTAAAATTTCAAGATAACTAATGACTAAAGGGTGGTTGGGGGAAGTTTTACCAAATCTTTTAGGCAGAAATATTAGTATAATAGAAAATTTAACAAATATGAGCAAAATAAGTTAATGAATACCCCTAATTAACATAGCTAAACAAATTCCAAAAAGGTACTTACAAACTGAATCCAGCAACATGTTAAAAAATACCAGTATGTGTCATATGGTTTCTTCTTAAAATGTAATGTGGTTTGATATAAGAATGATTATGAATTACTTTATGAAGTCAGACAAGAATATGATAAATCAATAGGAGATTTAAAAGGCAATTGATGAAAAGCAAGGTCCATTCATGCTTTGAAAATTAAGCAAAAAACCAAAACTCATTAAATTAGAAATATACAGGCAGATTTAAAACATAATGGTTTATATTAATATATTTCTCATACTGATAGTATTATGCTAACTAGTAAAGCAATATATGCTTTTCCACTAGAATCAGAGATATGAGAAATGTGATCATTCTTATGACTTTTATTTAACATTACTTAAGATATAAGACCAGAGAAATGAATAGGCTATAAATACAGAAAAGGAATAGGCAATGCTATCATTGATTTAAAATGATAGCATTACTTGTCCTATAATAATCACAATAAGAATTTTAAAATATTTGAATTATTGAAATATTGGTAAGAGAGTTATATAAGAAATATACAAATAAAATTCAAACATAGCAGGAAATCTAGTTAGAAGGTATAATGGAAAATATATTGTCTTCAGATTTAACAATAAAACATAAAGTACCTAAGAGTAAATAAACTGGATGAAAAATGTGCAAGGCTTATAGGTAGAAAACTATAAAACTTGACTAAATACCATAACGCACACTTAAATAAATCAAAGAGAGACAGATTATGTTGTTGGTTAGAAAGACTAAATATTTTTAAGATGCCAGCTTTCTTTAAAGCATTCTCTAAATCAAATGTAACATAAAAAATCCAGGGATTTTTATTTTAAACTTTATAAGATGTTCATTTAGACCAATAAAATAAAAGTAGGAATAAGAAAGAAACATTTTAAAAGTAGGACTTGCCTAACCAGATATCATAATGTGCTCTAGAGTAGTTAAAACACTGTAGTAGTATTATGGGAATAGATAAAAAAGAGAAACAGGGCAAAAATTCCAGGGCAAATTTTTTAATATTTAACCATATTAAATATTTAAGAATTGGTTATACTAATATAAACTGAACCAATAAAGAAAGAAAAGATACTGCAATACATTGTGCTGAAGAAGCACTATTAGGGAAAAATAAGTTACTCTCTAACTCCAAAATAAATTACAGGTGAATAAATTATTGTATTTTTAAATAGAACCTATAATTATATTAAAAAGTATATTATCTTAGATCTAGTGGCTTTTTCTAAGCATACAAATTAAGAGAGAAACTATTTTTAAAACGACATATTTAACTTCCAAATATTCATTTTCAAAAGCTACAAGAAATAATTAATAGAACTAAAAAGCAAAATTAAAGCCAGGGAGATATCTTAGAAATGACAAAGGATGAATAGATTTATATATAAATATTTTTAAAGTAAAATAAGTATCTCCCCTAATAGAAAACAATGGGTAAATCACATTAGTGGGAAATTAACAAAAGAAAAATTACAAATGTCCAATAAACATATGAAGTTGTTTCAATCTTACAAACATTGAAAGAAATTAAGAAAGTATTTTACCTACATTCATGCATTCATTCAAAATATAATTATTTATGATCAACTTTATGCTAGGTACTATTGTAGGTCACTAAGAACATGGAGATAAATGAGACTATCCCTGACCTTACAAAAAAAGAGAGTAATCAAATTTACAAATAACAGCATGTATAAAGTTACAGTCATACAAGATGAGGAAATTCCAGAGATCTACTATCATAGTGCCTATAGTTAACAATAAGGTATCATGTACTTAAAATTTTGTTAAGAAGGTGGATCTCATGTTATGTGTTCTCATTATCCAAAAAAGAAAAAATCACCAACAAAAGGACAAAAGGAAACTTAAGAAAGTGATGGATGTTTGTCAATTAGATTGTAGTGATGGTAACATGAGTGTATACATGTGTCCAAACTCACCAAATTATAAATATTAATTATGTGCAGTTTTTGTATACCAATTATACTTCAAAGAAGCTCAGGAAAGAACATAAAAAGGAACATACAGGCAAAATCAATAACAACATTATTTCAAAAAGTGATAAGTATACAAAGAATATGAAGTAGGATAAATGGATAGAGAGAAAGATCCATTAAAATGAGAGAAAATGAACACAATCATTTTAAAGGCTAATCTGGCAATGTACATCAATAGTTTTAGAAATGTTCATACATTTTTAAAACTTTTTACTTTGAAATAATTTATGACTCATAAGAAGTTGCAAAATTAAGTATGTGGGACTCTGTCAAACTAAAAAGCTTCTTCACAGCAAAGAAAACAATCAACAGAGTGAAAGGCAACCTATGGAATAGAAGAAAATATTTGCAAACCATATATCTGATAAGAGGTTAATTTCCAAAATATATAAGGAACTCCTACAACTTAAATAGCAAGAAAACTAATAACATGATTTTAAAATGGGATGAACACTGGAATAGACATTTTTCCAAAGAAGACATACAAATGGCCAATAGGTGATTTGAAAAGGTGTTCACAATCACTATTAGAGAAGTGAAAATCACAACCACAATGAAATATCACCTCACACCTGTCAGGATGGCTATTATCAAGAAAAAAGAGAGAGAAAAAAATAAAAAGAAAACAATGTTGGAGAAGATGTGGAGAAACTGGAACCCTTGTACACTTTTGGTGGGGATATAAATTGGTGCAGCCATTATGGAAAATGGTAACGAGGGTCCTCAAAAAATTAAAAATAGAACTACTATATGATCCAACAATCCCACTTCTGGGAATTTATCCAAAACAATTGAGATCTTGAGGCGATACTAGCACACCCATGTTCATAGCAGCACTATTCATACTAGCTAAGATGTGGAAACAACATAAATTTCCATAGAAAGATGAAAGATAAAGAAAACATGGTATATACATCCAATGAAATATTATTCAGCCTTAAAAAAGAAGAAAATCCTGCAATACATGACAACATGGATGGGCATGAACATAGATCTGCTAAGTGAAATAAGCCAGACACAATAGGACAAAAATGGAATGATTCTGTTTATATGAAGTGTCCCAAATAGTCAAACTCATAGAAGCAAAGATAGAATGGTGGTTGCCAGGGGCAAGTGGGAAATGAGGAGTTGCTAATTAATATGTATAAAATTTCAATGATGCAAGTTGAATAAGTTCTAGAGATCTACTGTACTACATTGAGCCTATAGATGTTAATAACGATACTGTATTATATACTTAAAATCTGTTAAGAAGGTAGATTTCATGTTAGGTGTTCTTATCAAAAAACTAACTAAATAAATAAATTTTAAAAAACCCAAAAAAGTTGTAAATATAGTAGAGCATTCCTATGATTGCTTTGCCTGCCTTTGCCCAATGATAACATCTTACATAGTCGTAGTAAAATACCAGAACCAGGAAATTTTCATTGGTATAACACTATCAACTAAACTACAGACCTTATTTCAATTTCTCAGTTTTTACATGAACTTACCTGTGTTTTTGGTGTATAGTACTATGAAATTTTATATGTATAGTTTCATGTAATGGCCACCATAATCAGGATACAGCAGTGTTCCATTAGCACAGAAAGTTAGTCATCATACCCTTTTATAGTCTATCTCCCCCAGCTCTAACCCCTGGCAACCACTAAACCATTCTCCATCACTATAATTTTATAACTTTGAACATATTATATGAATGAAATCAAAGTACATAACCTTATGAGATTGACGTTTTTCCCACTAAGAACAATACCCTAGAGATTCGTCCAAGCTTTTGGAGGTATCAAAAATTTATTTCTCTTCATGGCTGAATAGTATTCCCATTACATGGATGAACAAGTTTCTTTATCCATTCACCCACTGAGGGACATTTGGGTTCTTTCCAGTTTTGTGCTATTACAAATTAAGCTGCTATGAACATTTGAGTACAGGTTTTTGTGTGGATAAATGTTTTCAATTCAGTAGGATAAACATCCAGGATTGTGACTGCTGGTTCCTATGGCAAGTATATGCTATAATTTTATAAGAAACTGACAGACTGTTCTCTGAGGGTTGTACCGTTTCACATTTCCAACAGCAATGTATGATAGATCTAGTTGTTTCACATCTCACCAGTATTGGGTATTGCCACTATCTTCTATTTTAGCCATTCTGATAGATGTATATTGTTATCATGGCTTTAATTTGCATTTACCTAATGGCTAATAATTGTGAATATATTTTATGTGCTCATTTTCCCTCTGTATATTCTCTTTAAATGCCTGGTCAAGTCTTTTGTCTACTCTCTAATGGCATTATCTTACCTCTGAGTTTAGAAATTTTTTTATATATTCTGCATACAAGCCCTATGTTGGAAAGGTGATTTGATTCTTAATAATATTTATTACAGTGAGTGGCTTGTCTTCTCATCCTCTGAATAGATTCTCTCACAGAGAAAAAGTTTAAAATTTTTGATAAAGACCAATTTATCCTGTTTTCATTATGGATTGAACTTTGGTGTCATGCCTAAGAACTTTGCCTAACCCAAATCATAAAAGCTTTCTCTTGTGTTTTCGTATAAAAGTTTTATAGTTTTACAGTTTACATTTAGACCTCTGATCCATTCTGAGTTACCTTTTGTATAAGGTGTGAGGTTTAAGTCAAGGTTAGGTACAATGAACACAATCTGGGTGATGGGCACACTTATAGCCCTGACTCAAGCATTACAAAAGTGATCCATGTAACCAAAAACATTTGTATCCCCATAATATTTTGAAATAAAAAAATTATAAACCAAAAATAAAAACAACAAAAAAAGATTTTTGGTCCATGGATACCCAATTGTCCAATATGATTTACTGAAAAGATCATTTCTCCTCCATTGAATTGCTTATTCATTTATGTGAAAAATAAGTTGGGTATACTTGTGTAGGTCACTTTCTGGACTCTATTCTGTCCCATTGATCTATGTGTCTGCTGATTTTTCTATAAGACATTGTCTTTTGTTCATATCTTCTGATTCAATAATTAAATTTTCAGGAATTTAACTATAAGAGACAAAAGGTAAGAATTCTCTTTAAGAAATATGCATGTGAAAAAATGCACATGTAAGGATGTTTACTACAGGATTTTTTATATATTGTAGAACTAGAAATAATCTAATGTCTAACAACAGGAAATTAGTTATAGATTTCAGATTCCAGCAAAATGGCTCACTCAGTTAGTGCATAAACTATCTCCCTATAACATCCAGTGATGTTGGATAAACATAACATATTTTAATATATAGTTCACCTTCAAAAACTATGAACTCTCCAGGAACCAGAATTGAAGAAATTCCTGAGAGTCAGAATTCCATGAGTACATTCTTATTTTGTTGTAGCCCTGAACATATCACTAGCCCAATAATAGCAGAGTCTTGATTTTAATGCCCACAAAGGCATGAATGACAACAGCTTTACTCACTTTACTTTGGACATGAGAACTGAGACCCAGGAATAAAGCCAAGACACTTGAAAGACTGTGATCCCAGTGAGTGGGAAATAAAATGCTCCATGTATCCACCCAGAGAGATGATAATAAATCTTTAGAAAGAAATTAAATCCCTGTGACTGGGCCCCACATAGGTAGAGTCTACTTATCCCAAATTCAGAGTCTAGGATTCACCAAGCCAATAAATAAACAAAAACATTTGTTCTGGGCCTTTGACACCCTAACCAGCCTGGATAGCCTGACAGGAACAAATGCAAACACTTTGGAGAAATAACCCAGGCCACAAGAGATTCCTCCTAAAAAAAGGGGGGGGGACTAACAACAAAAGTTAACAAATATGGATGGAATAATCAACCATGGAAAATCCAGTAGATACTACAAATAAGAAAACAAGAGAATTAGCACTCCAGTAATTTGGGGAAAGTAGACTTTTCTGTTACAAGTCTATAACTAAACTGTTCAATATAAACATAATACAAGTAAGTGTGAGTCACCTGTGTAATTTTAAATGCAATTATATTTTCACATTAAAAAGTAAAGAAATAGGAGAAATTAATTTTAATAATATAGTTAATTTTTTTACAATTTTTATTGTTAATTATTATAGGTACATAATAACTGTATATCTTTACAAGATACATGTGATGTTTTGATACAAGCACATACAATGTGAATTAATCAAACCAGTGTAATTGGGATATCCATCACCTCAGGCATTTAGCATTTCTTTGTGTTAGGAACATTCCAATTCCACTCTTTTAGTTATTTTAATGTATATCCTAACATTGTTGATTATAGTTACTTTGTTGTACTATCAAATATTGTTCATTCTATCTAAATATCTAACTATATTTTTGTGCCCCTTAACACATCCCCATCTCCCCACTACCCTTCCCAGACTCTGGTAACCATCATTCTACTCTCTGTCTCCATGACATCAACTGATTTTAATAGTTAGCTCCCACATATGAGTGAGAACATGTGAGATTTGTCTTTCTGTACTTGGCTTATTTTACTTAACATGTTTTTCAGTTCCATCCATGCTGTTGCAAATGGCAGGATTTCATTTTTTTTGTGTGAGACCATATAATATTTCATTGTGTATATGTATCACAATTTCTTTATCCATTCATTCATTGATGGATACTTAAGTTCATTCCAAATCTTGGCTCTTGTGAATAGTGCTGCAATAAACATGGAAGCGCAAATATCTTTTTCATATTAACATACTGAATTCCCCTCTTTTGGATATATACCCAGCATATATATATATATATATATATATATATATATATGCTGAGTTATATGATAGTTCTATCTTTATTTTTTTGAGGAACTTCCATACTGTTCCCCATAGTGGTTACACTCCCACCAACCCCACCAACAGTGTACAAGTGTTTCCCTTTCTCCACATCCTTGCCAGTATTTGCTACTGCCTTTGTGATAAAAGGCACTTTAACTGCAGTGAGGACATCTCATTGTAGTTTTAATTTGCATTTCTCTGATGACTAATGATATTGAGCACTTTTCATATACCTTTTGGCCATTTGTATGTCTTCTTTTGAGAAATGTCTATTCAGATCTTTTGCCCACTTTTAAATCAGATTATTTGATTTTTTTCCTATTGAGTTATGGGAGCTACATATATATTCTAGTTATTAATCCCTTGTCAGATGGGTATTTTGAAAATATTTTCTCCCATTATGAGGTTGTCTCTTCACTTTGTTGATTGTTTCCTTTGCTATGCAGAAGCTTTTTAGCCTTTGTCCAATTTTACTTTGGTTGCCTGTGCTTTTGGGGTATTGCTCAAGAAGTCCTTGTCCGGATCAATATCCTGAAGCATTTCCCCAAAGTCTTTTTTTAGTAGTTTCATACCTTCATGTCTTATATTTAAGTCTTTAATCCATTTGGATTTGATTTTTGTATACAAAGACAGATAAGAATCTAGTTTCATTCTTCCACATATGGATGTCCAGTTTTCCCAGCACCATTTATTGAAGAGACTGTCCTTTCCCCACTATATGTTCTTGGCACCTTTGTTGATGTTCACTACAGACATGTGAATATATTTCTGGGTTCTCTATTCTGTTCCATTGGTCTGTGTGTCTGTTTTTATGCCAGTACCGTGCTGTTTGGGTTACTACAGCTCTGTAGTATAATTTAAAGTGAGGTAATATGATTCCTTGAGTTTTGCTCTTTTGCTTAGGATGGATGTGGCTATTCTGGGTCTTTTTTGGTTCCTTATAAATTTAAGGATTATTTCTTCTATTTCTATGAAGAATGTCATTGGTATTTTGATGGGGATCGCACTGAATCTATAGATTACTTTGGGTAGCATGGACATTTTAACAATTCCAATCCATGAGCATGAAATATCTTTCCAATTGTTTTCGTCCTCTTCAATTTCTTTCATCAATGTTTTATAGTTTTCATTATAGAGATATTTTACTTCCTTGGTTAAATCTATTACTGGTATTTTATTTTATTTATAGCTATTGTAAAGGGGGTTACCATCTTGGTTTTCTTTCCAGATTGTTTACTGTTGGCATATAGAAATGCTAATGATTTTTGCATGTCGATTTTGTATCCTACAACTTTACTGAATTCGTTTATCAGTTCTAAAAGGGTTTCTGGTGGAGTCTTTAGGTTTCTCTAGATATACGATCATATCATCTTCAAACAAGGATAATTTGACTTCTTCCTTTCCAATTTGGGTGCCCTTTATTTATTTCACTTGTCTGATCGCTCTAGCTAGAATTTGCAGTACTATGTTGAATAACAGTGGTAAAAGTGGGCATTCTTGTCTTGTTCCAGATCTTAGAGGGAAGGCTTTCAGTTTTCCCCACTCAGTATGATACTAGCTGTGGGTCTGTCATATATGGCTTTTATTATGTTAAGTTCCTTCTATATCCAATTTTTTGAGAATGTTTATCATGAAGGGCTCTTGAATTTTATTGAATGCTTTTCCAACATCTATTAAAATGATCATATGATTTTTGTCTTTCATTCTGGTGATATGATGTACCACATTGATTGATTTGCATATGTTGAATCATCCTTGCATCCCTGAGGTGAATCCCACTTGATCAAGATGAGTAATGTTTTAAAAGTATTTTTAATGTTTTAAAAGTATTTTTGAATCTGTGTTTGTCAGATATATTAGCCTATAGTTTTCTTTTCTTTGTTGTGTCTTTGTCTGGTTTTAGTTATCAGGGTGATACAGGTTTCATAGAACGAATCTGGGAGTAGTCCTTCCTCCTCAATTTTTTTGAATAGTTTAAGTAGGATTGGTATTAGTTCTTCTTTGAACACTTGGTAGAATTCAGCAGTGAAGCCTTTGGGTCCTGGGCTTTTCTTTGAGGGGAGATGTTTTATTACTACCTTTATCTCATCACTTGTTATTGGTTTATTCAGGGTTTTGGTTTCTTCCTGGTTCAATCTTGGTAGGTTGTATGCGTTTAGGAATTTATTGATTTCTTCTAGGTTTTTCAATTTTGGGGGATATAGTTGTTCACATTAATCTCTAATAATTTTTTGGATTTCTTCAGTGTCAGTTGTAATGTCTCCTTCTTCATCTCTGATTTTATTTGGGTCTTCTCTCTTTTATTTCTTAGAGTGGCTAAAGGTGTGTTAATTTTACCTTTAAAAAACAATATTTTGTTTCATTGATCTTTTACATGTTTTTTTTGTTTCAATTTGATTTATTTTTATTCTGATCTTTATTATTTTTTTTTCATCTACTAATTCTGGGTTTGGTTTGTTCTTGTTTTTCTAGTTCTTTAAGATATATCATCAGATTGTTTATTTTAAGCTTTTCTACATTTTTGATGTAGGCATTTACTGCTATAAACTTTCCTTTTATAATTGCTTTTGCTGTATCCCATAGGTTTTGATATGTTGTATTTTCATTTGTTTTGAGAAATTTTTAAATTTCCTGCTTAATCTCTTCATTGACCCCACTGGTCATTCAGAAGCATAGAGTTTAATTTCCATGTGTTTATATAGTTTCCAGTGTTCCTCCTGTTATTTTTAGTTTTATTCCATTGTGGTCAGGGAAAATGATAAAATTTCAATTTTTTTGAATTTTTAAGAGTTGTTTTTTGGCCTAATATATGGTCTACCCTTGAGAATAATCCATGAGCTGGGGAGAAAAACATGTATTCTGCAGCTTTTGAATGAAACATTCTGTAAATATCTATTATGTGTATTTGGTCTATAGTGCAAATTTAGTCCAATGTCTCTTTGTTGATTTTCTGTCTGTATGATCTGTCCAATGCTGAAAATGAAGTATTGAGGTCTCCAACAATTATTGTATTGGGGTTCATCTCTCTCTTTAGCTCTGATAATATTTGCTTTATATATGTGGGTGCTTCATTGTTGGGTGCATATTTACAATTGTTATATCCTCTTGCTGCATTGACCCTTTTATCATTATATATAATGACCTTCTTTGTCTCTTTTTAGTTTTTGTCTTGAAATCTATTTTATCTTATTTCTATAAGATAAGTATAGCTACTCCTGCTTTTTTCTGGTTTCCATTTGCATGGAATATCTTTTTCTATGCCTTTTACTTTCCGTCTATGTGTGTCATTATAGGTAAAGTGGGTTTCTTGCAGACAACATAGAGTTGGCCCTTGTTTTTTTTTTCTTTTAATTCGCCACTCTATCTCTTTTCATTGGAGACTTTAGTCCATTCGTATTCAGTGTTATTGATAGGTAAGGACTTACTACTGCCTTATTGTTTTGATTTCTGTTTGTTTTGTGGTCCTCCCTTCCTTCCTTCCTGGCTTCCTTTGTTAAAAGTGATTTTCTCTGATAGTGTGTTTTAGTTCCTGCTTTTCAATTTTCCTGTATCTGTGTAGAATTTTTTTGAGTTGACAATAAGGCTTGCAAAAATATTTTATAACCAATTATTTTATTTTTTATTTTTTATTTATTCAGGAGACTAACAAACATTAAAACAAAACAAACATTTTGGTTACATGTAATGTGTTTGCCCCACCCAAACCAGGGCTACAAGCATGTCCCCCCATACAGTGCCTTCTGCTTCCATTATTTGTGGGTATACCTCCCCGACCCCTCACCCCGACCGGCACCCAATGAGTATTACTACCATGTGAACACTTTAGTGTTGGTTAGTACCAATATAACCAATTATTTTAAACATATGTCAACTCTGCTTACAAACAAATAAACAAGGAAAGAGAAATCTAACCAAAATTCTACCCTTTAACTCTATCCCCTCTCATTTTTTAACTTTTTGTTGTTTCCATCCATATCTTTTTATACTATCGATCTCTCAAAAAGTTGTTGTACTTACACTTGATATGTTTGCCTTTTAGTCTTCTACTCAACATAAAAGGAGTGTATGGACCACAATTACAGATATAGCGTATTCTATATTTGTGCACTTACTGACACCAGTGAGTTGTACATCTTCAGATGATTTCTTACTGTTCATTTATGTCCTTTTCTTTCAGATTGAACAACTCCTTTTAGTATTTGTTGTAGGACAGGCCTGGTGTTGAAGAAATCCCTCAGCTTTTATTTATCTTGGAAAGTCTTTATTTCTCCTTCATGTTTGAAGGATATTTTTGTAGGACATAATATTCTAGGGTTAAGGTTATTTTTCCTCCAATACCTTGAATATGTCCTGCCCCTCTGTCCTGCCCTGTAAGGCACCAAGAAGTCTGCTGGCAGATATACTGAAGCTCCTTTATATGTTATTTTCTTTTTTCTTCTTCCCTTAGAACCCTTTTCTTTATCCATGACATTTGGGAGCTTGATTATTAAATGCCTTGAGGTAGTTTTGTTTGGGTTAAATATGATTGGTGTTCTAGAACCTTCTTTACCTGAATTATCAATATCTTTCTCTAGTTTGGAAAGTTCTTTGTTATTATTTATTTAAATAAACTTTCTGCCAGTCTATCTCTCTACCTCCTCTTTAAGGCCAATAACTCTTAGATTAGCCCCCTTGAGGCTATTTTCTAGATCTGATAGGCATGTTTCATTCTTTTCTCTTTTTTCTCTTCTATGTGTTTTCAAATATCCTGTCTTCAAGTTCACTAATTCTTTCTTCTGTTTGGTCAATTCTGCTCTTGTGCATTTCTCATTTGATCAATTGAATTCTTAAACTCCAGAATTTCTGCTTGATTTTTTTAATTATTTCAGTCTCTGTTAAATATCTCTGATAGGGTTCTCAATTCCTTCTCTGTGCTGTCTTGAAGTTCATTGAACTTCTTCAGGACAGCTATCTTGAATTCTTTGTCTGAAAGGTCACCTATCTCCATTACTCCAGGATTGGTCACTGGTACCTTATTTAGTTCATTTAGTGAGGTCATGTTTTCCTGATGTTCTTGACACCTGTGGATGTTCATTGATGTCTAGGCATTGAAGAGTTAGGTCTTGATTTTAATCTTTGCAGTCTCAGCTTGTTTGAACTTGTCTTTCTTGAGAAGGCATTCTAGATATTCAAAGGTAATTGAGTGCTGTGATCTAAGTCTTTGTTCACTGTAGCTGTATCAGCACTGGGGGAGTCTCAAGCCCAGTAATGCTGTGACTCTTGCAGACTCCTGGTGGTACCACCTTGGTGGACTTGGGTAAGATATGGGAGAATTCCCTGGATTACCAGGCAAAGTCTCTCACTCTCTTCCCTCACTCTCTGTGACAGGCTGATGGAGTTGGGGGAGGATTGATATGGGCACTCTCTCACAGCCATCAGCACCAGGTCACACCTGAATCCATCGCAATCTCACCCAAAGCCCATGGTGACTATTGCCTGGCTACCTCTGATGTTTATTCAAAGCCCAAAGGCTCTTTAGTCAGCAGGTGGTGAATATTGCCAGGACTAGGTCCTTCCCTTAAGGGCAGCATGTTTCCTTCTCGCCCTGGCTGGATCCAGAAATGCCATCTAGGAACTAAGGCCTGGACTCAGGAGCTTCAGGAATCTGCTTGGTAGCTTATTTTACTGTGGCAAATCTGGTAACCAAGTTGCAAAACAAAATCCTCGGAACTCTTCTCTTTCCTTCCCCCAATAAGAAGAAGACTCTCTCTGAGCCACACAGCCCATAGTTGGGGGAGGGATGACACAGGCTTTGGCTTGGCTGCCACCACTGGTATCTCACTGGGTCACAAGCACCCTAAGTCTACTGGCTCCAAGTCAGCACAGCCACAAGAACTGCTCAAGAACTGCAGTCTTTGTGGCCCAACTACTTTATGAATTTAGTCCAGGACCCAGGCTGCTTTTGGTCAGCCAGCTATGTGACTAGCTGGAACTCAGGTTTCAGGGTACAGGATTTCCCTCTGGTCGGGCTGATCTAAATGATCCCTCTGTGGGCACCAGTACAATTCTGCTCTGTGCTGTGTTCTCCTGTGTCAGGGAGGCCCCAAGTTTCAATGCAAAGCCCCATAATCACTTCACTCTTCCTCCTCCAGTACAGAGATGTCTATCTACTGGTCGTGCTGATATGGCACTGCCGGGGGATGGGGGTGATGGCACAGGCAATGCAAGATTTTCTTTTCTGCCCTCTTCAGTGCCTCTTTCCTTGATATAATGTTAAAATCAAGTAGTATCATTGCTCACTCTATTTTTGGTCCTTCAGAAGGTGCTTGCTTGCATGGATAGTAGTTGACTTTGGTGTGTGTTAAGGGACGATCACTGGAGGTTTTTAATCAACCATCTTGCTCTGCTCCCTCCTATTTTATTTTTTATTTTAACTTTAACATCTTTGTTCATACTAGTTCTTTGAAATCCAGTGTATATTTTACAGTATATCTTAATTTAAACTAACCATATTTCAAGTGCTCAATAGCCACATGTGACTAATGGCTATGATATTGGACAGTGCAGGTCATGAAATAAGTATGTATAAAATGAGAATATGACTCAGTTTTTCAACTATGATTCACTGAGTACCTATTATGTGCCAGATACCAGGACAACTTCAGTGCCCTCAATAGAAAAAGCCCCTGTCTTCATATGGCTTAGGAACCAATGTGTGTGTAGGAAGAGAAGGAGGGAATTGAGAAACAATTAACTACAAAATATATATTATGCTAGATGGTAATATGTGCTATAGAGAAAAATAAAGGAGGGCAACACTTAAAAAGATGATTGTTGTGTATGTAGGAAGGGATAAGGGATTATGAGGGTATTATTTTATATCAAGTGATCAGTGAAAGCCCCACTAATAAGGTTATATTTGAGCAGGGACTTGAAAACCAAGAATCAAATTCTGTAGAATATCTGGAAAAAAATATAGTCACTGAGATTTCTTAAGAGCTCAATGCATGGATTAAACAGAGGATTAGATATAGCAGAAGAAAGGATTAGGACTCAATTCAGAAAATACAACATGATAAATATTTTGAAAAGCTTTCCATCCACAAAATAACTGTATTCTATACAAATGACCAGAAACAGCTATTTAAATTTATGAGCCTATTAAAAACAAATCTCAATCAGTACTGTCAAATCTAAATATAATGTGAGCCACATATATAATTTTGTATATTAAAAATAAAAATAGGTAAAATTAATTTTAATGATATACTTTATTAGAAATTTAATAATATATTTAACCATATCCAAAATATGATTTCAACATGTGGCACTAGCCATATTTCACATGCCTAGTAACCACATGAACCTAATAGCTACCATAGTAGTGCAGTCCTAGATACTTCATAAATTACTACAGATAGCCTTTTAAATGCTTAAACTGGGCAGATTAAACTAAAAAATCAAAAGCAAAAAAAGAAGTTAATGTTGTTGACCTCCTAGGAAATTCTGCCTTTCTCAGGAACTTCTGTTCCTTGGGTTTTTGTGGCTATGCAGGGATTGGGCAATATGGCTTTGGCTAACTAGTCAATGAGAGCATCAGTGAAAATCTGATCCTCTATCCTGATCCTTCTACCTTTAAGATAGACACACAGAAATAGGGGGACATAAAGGAAGACAGAATAAAACATCAAAAAGTAAGAAGGACATAGAGGGAGAGAGAAATCCAGCACATGTGCATAAACACACACACACACACACACACACACGCACGCAGAGGAGGAATGGCAAATGAGTTGAGAGAGAGAGAGAGAGAAAGAGAAAGAGAAGCTCCTCTCCTGCCTAGATTAGAAACTCAGCACGTGTGTAAACACATACAAACACACACAAACACACACACAGGAGGAATCACAAATGAGTTGATAGAGAGAAGGAGAGAAGGAAAGAAGGAAGAAAGAAAAGAAGGAGGAATGGCAAATGAGTTGAGGGACAGAGGAATGGGGAGTGGAGGGAAGGGAAGAGAAGCTCCTCTTCAGCCTAGATTAGAAATGGAACATGGAGCCACCTCCCTCCCCTTGAAGCAATAGGGTCCTCCATGTTAAGTTGTGCCTCCAAAAGCACCACTCAATGGCAGAGGACACCACTGACTGCAGTGACCATGGTCTGAAACTCATGAAAATGAATTCATCCATTTCAACCTTTAGTGAAGATTCCACTTCTCCAGAGAGGGCAGGCAGACATGAAATCAATGACTCCAGAGAGTAAATGGAGGAGCTGGATTCACCAGAAACATGGGAGTGGTTACAGAGGCATGCCCTACCAGCACCTTACAAATGTAGAATGTGATTAACTGTTTTTGCTTCAGAATTCTCTAAAAGTAAAGCCAGATCTTATATCCTGGGTTCCTCAGCTAGAAAATGTATAATATAAATACACACACATACACATACACACACACACAAATGGAAACAAGCATTGTGCCTACTTGCTTTTAAACTCAGTTACATTTTGATAACTATTGATTTAATTGACAAGTTCATGCCTCTTTGATATCACTTTAAAGTGTATAATATGGGTCCGTTTGGTAATTCTAAAATGCCTTGACTCTAAGCAAGGACCTTGTTTGAAGAGGCAAAGTAACACTATAATAAAAGTCCCATGGACTGTGAATCTAAAGTCTGTATCATGGGACTGGTTATATATTTAAATAGCAAGATGACCCTATCAATCAATTATCCTGTCAGTTTACTTACATGTAAAATTATCACACTGGATGATAGAATTTGCTCTGGTTATATAAACTATGATTCCACTTCTACAGGGAAAAATGATGAAACAAAATGTTCTCGTTTTATATTACATGGAGTGAAATGTGATGAGAATGGTTTGATTCATAAGGCCATTCTAGATCTTACTAGGTCTGTCTACTGCAAGGCAACTAGATAATTTCACAAGAAATGGATTCTCAAAAAAAAAATTAACTCCAATTTCCCTACTTCAATCCATCAATATCCCTTATGATTGTGAGAGTTTATGATTCTGTGTATGTTGGAGTTGTAGAGAGGGGTAGTTCTTAAACAATGTATAAATGTAAGACTTAACAATAAATAATTTACTTTTGAAACACCAGTGGCCAAGTAACTTCATAATTAAACTAAAGAAAATTAAAATATATGTATGTTCAGAAGCAGTTTCCTAACAGTTCTTTCTCAGTTACTACATACCATTCACAGTGGCCATTCATCTTCATTTCAAGTGTCACCTTTTCAGAAACTGCCTACTACCACGTGAAACCTTGCAGTTAAGTTATTCTCAGCCCCTCCTTACATCTGACAAGTTTTGCATCTAAAATGTTGCTAACCCATGGGGATAGACACTTGATCATACTGTGACTTTGTTTGCCACCTTCCTAGGGTACAAAATATGGGATGGACATTTCATTTATATTATTTTGTTCTTGTAGCTGCTCAATACCAAATACAATGGAATATATAATTTGGTCACTTGTTTCAATATGCAGACTTCACAGAAACCTCAGCTCAGAACCAGCAATCAGCAGGACCAGCACGACACTGCCAAAGATCCTACAAAGGCAATTCAAACAACCCTATAATTTAACTTTTATTTGTATGTAATAATGTTTGAATACTATTTCGAATTGAAATATAATCAGTTTAAAGAATTATGAGATTTACTGAAGATGATGGACAAGAAAACCCGCCAGCCAGAGTGTCTCTGTAAGAAAGATTTTAGATGAAAGTGAAAAAAAATAAACAGGCAGACAGACACAGATCAGATGAGGGTCAGAAGAAAGGGTGCCTGAAACTACAGAAGACTCCACAGGAAGACGTTGCAGAGCAGAACTGGAAGGAGAAAGACATCAGCAGGGTCTAAACCCAAAGAGGCTTGGAGACCAGCAACAGTGGTAGGTGGAGCGGTTTCAATTCCCCTCCCTTGCATCTGAGACTGCTGGCGGGCTCCTGAGCTGCTGCAGAGACCTGTCAACACCAGCCCAGAGATGACTACTGCCAGTGAGCGGTGAGCCTCTTGCAAACAGGGCACCAGGCTCCCAGTTCTCTTGGGCATCCCTCACCCCACAGACCCGAGCCCATCGGCAGGTGCCATGTTGTTTCATTCTCTCCTTCCCCTCCCCTACCTGCGTCTGTCAAAAGGGACAATTTAGCCACTACCCAGAGGCATCCACAGGGAATAGGACCTTTCCTTTTGGGGCCCTGCAGTGGACTGAGGGGTAGTCAGACTATGAGCTCCCTGCCCGCCTGCCCTCCCAGGTGCTGCTTGCCTGGTGACTCCAGGAAAGTGGGGCAAATCCCAAGGTGGAGAGACATTGGTCCTGTTTGGACATCCCGTAGGTGACTTGAGACCAGCACTCTTCTCCATGTCAGGGTCAGGGATTGATCTTTGGGGCCCAGGGGACAGGCCTGCAGGCCAGATCCCGTATACCCAGGTCTCGATCGCATTGCCCGGGGGCACAGAAGGGATATTTGTGAACGAGTCTACTAAGGTGTGCATGCCTTCAGGGGCAGATCAGAGTGGGTCCTAGCTTCTGCAGGCTTGAGGGGCAACCCTCCTCCCACAGGAGGGCCGTGCTCCCAGCTCAGGCTATGATCCTGGGTAGGGAAACTCCCAGGTCACATCACAGTCAGGGGAGATCTGCTGGCTTGAGTTCCTGCTTACCAGCAGAGGCCCAGGAGAAACTGTGGAATACGGGAGGGTGGAAAGGAGCGAGGCCTGCTGCAAACCAACCCCAAACCCAGCAGAAGAAAAGAAACAACAAAGATCAGAGCAGAACTAAATGAAATTGATAATAAAAAAATCTATATGGAAGATTAATAAAACAAAAGGTTGGTTCATTGAAAAAATTAACAAAATTGACATGCCTCTTCCTAGATTAACCAGAAGCAGAAAAGAAAGGACTGTAATGAGCTCCATCAGGAATGAAAAAGGAGAAATTACAACTGATACCACGGAAATACAAAATATCATCTATGAATACTACAAAAACCTCTATGTCCATAAACTTGAAAATGTGGAGGAAATGGACAAATTCTTAGAAACACACAGCCTCCCTAGGCTCAATCAAGAAGAAATATAATTCCTGAACAGACCAATATCAAGTATCAAAATTGAAGCAGCAATAAAAAATCTTCCTAAAAAGAAAAGTGTCAGACCAGATGGTTTCATACACGAATTTTACCAGACCTACAAAGGAAAACTGGTGCCAATCCTGTAGAAATTAATCCACAACATTGAGAAGGAAGGAACTCTCCCCAACATGTTTTATGGAGCCAACATCACCCTGATACCTAAACCAGGGAAGGACACAACAAAAAAAGGAAACTACAGACCAATATCCTTTATGAATATAGATGTAAAAATTCTCAACAAAATCTTAGCAAACCAAATTCAAGTGCTTATCAAAAAAATAATCCATCACAATCAAGTGGGCTTCATCCCAGAGAGGCAGGGATGGTTCAACATAAGCAAATCTATAAATGTAATTCACCATATAAATAG
>VBSM01003185.1:2822220-2835268 GCA_008086735.1 Cheirogaleus medius | reverse complement strand
GCACCCTTTTATGATAAGAACACTTAAGAAAATAGGCATAGATGGGACTTACCTAAAGATGATGAAAGCCATATATGACAAACCCTCAGCCAATATCATATTGAATGGGGAAAAATTGAAAGCATTCCTGTTTAGAACTGGAACCAGACAAGGTTGCCCTCTATCATTACTTCTATTCAACATAGTGCTGGAAGTCCTAGTAAGAGCAATCAGACAAGAAAAGGAAATCAAGGGCATCCAAATGGGGGCAGAAGAAGTCAAACTATCACTCTTTGCTGACAATATGATCTTATATCTAAAAAATCCCAAAGATTCTGCCATGAGACTCCTGCAATTGTTAAACAAATTCAGCAAAGTCTCAAGTTACAAAATCAATGTATAGAAATCAATAGCATTCCTATACGCCAACAACAGTCAAACTGAGAACTCAATCAAAGACTCAATACCTTTCACAATGGAGACAAAGGAAATAAAATACCTAGAAATATATTTAACTAAGGAGGTAAAAGACCTTTACAGGGAGAACTAGGAAACACTGAGGAAGAAAATAGCAGAGGATATAAACAGGTAGAAAACCATACCATGCTCATGGATGGGTAGAATCAACATTGTTAAAATATCTATACTATCCAAAGTGATCTACAGATTGAATGCAATCCCTATTAAAATACCAACATCATTTTTTGCAGATCTAGAAAAAATAATTCTATGCTTCATATGGAACCAGAGAATAACCCACATAGCAAAAGCAATCTTAAGCAAAAAGAACAAATTGGGAGGCATCAATTTACCAGACTCCAAGCTATACCACAAGGCTATAGTAACTAAAATAGCATGGTACTGGAACAAGAACAGAGACATAGACCAATGGAACAGAACTGAGAACCCAGATATAAAACCATCCTCCTATAGCTATAGGTTATATATATTGCCTTTGCCCCAACCAAGTGAATGTTTCAAGTGTGTCCATCCCCCAGGTGGTGAGCACTACATCCATTAGGTGTGGATATATCCTTCCCCTCCCCCCCCGCCTGACACTCGATGAATGTTACCACTATATGTGCACTTAAGTGTTGATCAGTTAATACCAATTTATATCTGGGTTCAACCCTACCCTGAACAATGCCTTGCATAGAGTAGATGCTCACTAAATATTACTTTCCTTCTCTTACTGGTTTTCCCAAAAGTCAGCTAGGAAAATGAGTTTGGACTTCATTCCATGGGCAATCAGGAGCTATTGAATATGTTATTTTAATTTGAGAAAATTAATATATTTTAGATAATTGATAAAGAGAATAGAGGCAAGGAGATTGATTGATGCAATCTGAAGTATGATGGGGTGAGGGAGAAGCTTTATAAGTTCTCTATCTTCTTACCTGCCTATTCATTTATTTATCTATTTATAACCATTTGTTTGTTTAGAAAAAAAACATTCACATCACCAACAAGAAGCCTGTGAAATAGGTATTATTCTATTTTCATAGATGAGAAAAGTGATGCTCAAAGAGGTGAGGTATTTTTCCCAAGGGCAATATAACTATATAACTTAGTGTTGGACCCAGAGCTTGAAGACAAAAAGTTACCTATGTTCATTCCTATAATATACTCCATCCCATGAGAAGACCAAAAAGCATGAGCTTTATTATTGGATATGGACTGAGGGCTGAGGGAGGAATCAAATCATATTCAAAGTTTTATAGTGATAACTAAGGGAAAATTAAAGTCAGAGAAGGAATTGATGTGGTATGAGAAATGTGACAAGGAGACTGATGGACTATTTAGCTTAGGATGCTTAGGATATACTGATTTTAAAGTGAGGTTGGCATCAAAATGGAGCTTTCACTGGGCATTTGGAAATGTGGGTGTGGTAAAATATCAGGCCTGGCTCTGTAGAGTTGTACAGTGAGATAGGAGGCTGTAAGAATGAATACAAACTCTAAGAGGGACACATTAAGTAGAAGACCACCAATGGTATCCATAGAACACTCATATTTAGGCAGAGAGAGAGACACAGAGAGAGAGAGAGAAAGTGAATTAACTAGAAGGATAGTGATGAAGCAGGCAGAAATATAAGAAAACATGTTCAGTAGGTAAACCAAGAGAGGAATAAGTAGATTTTAATTTGCTGAACATCCACCAAATGTCAAGTACTTTACCTATATGTTTAACATTCAATTCTAAAGTAACTTACTAGATTCATATGCTGCATTATTTACATTTTTTTGATATAAAAACTAAGGTCAAAGAGGAAATGCATCCTGTCGAACAACATAGAAAAAGAAAATTCTGACAAAATCAGGATTCCAAGTTAGTTCTGTGAGACTCTAAATCTCATATTTTTTCATTTTGAGGAGGAGGGAATAGTCACTAGTGATTAAGTGTTGCTGTATTATCAAGAAGCAATGTCACTGGATTTAACAATTAGAGAGAACATTGGGGATGGGACTAAGATTTCGAGTAAATAGAGTTGAGTAGACAATGAAAAAGTGTAAAATGTGTTAGAGACCACTCTCTAGAAAAGTTAGGCAGAGATGACAAGGGGAAAGAAGAAATTATAAACGCAGGAGATATCTGATCTGGAAATAGTACCTCTCACTTTACTTTCTACACGGGTTATTCCAGTCCCTTTGTAATTTCATGGTTGAATGAAAGTGTTAAAGCTGGAAGGTCCTTGCCAATCATCTGATCTCTTTAGTGATAGATTAGGAAACAGTTGTTGAGAAGTTAAATTACAGGCCCAGGCACCCAGGTCCCCTGCAGTACTGACTCAACAATCCAAGTCTCTTGACTCTTGCTTTAATGCTGTTTTGGAAGGTATTGACTATAGCTCTATGCTTTGTCCATTCTTCTTCTTACTAAATCTAATTCACATTTGGTTAAAATGGACTTTGCCTGAAAGTCCTCTAACCTATATCTCCATCTATCTATAGTCCAGATAAAATTTAGAAGATTTCCTGCAAGAAGTAGAAGGGAGAAATGATTAAAAGTATATACTTTTGAGAATGCATAGTGCATACTCTAGTTAACTTTCAGAATTACACAATTCTTTTTTAAACCTCAATAGTCAAAGAATCCACTATGTTTTTCAGCACAGAACTACCATAGTTTTTGTATTATCTACCAATTGTTTTACTTATTGGCATTTCCATTCTCCTCTAGAACTTCCTTGAAGGTAGAGACCGTTTTACGTGTTTGTATTTTTTTTAACAAGAGATACCCAGTGTAGAGTATATGTTGGATAATGAATACATACTTTTGGAAAGACTTATTTTAATACACAGATGTAAGAACTCTTTGGAACAAATTTTCCAAAGGCATGTTTTTAAGCAGTCATGATTCAATTGGCCCATGAAAAATGTTGCATGAAATCCAATTACTTTCACATTCAGGCACCTGGTTCTTACCTGATATTTAAAATGGCTAATTCTGAATGCAGTGAAACAGGGTTAAAGAGGAATTCAGGTAAAATTATAAGTATATTATCTATTTCTTTAGCTTATAATTTTCTACTAATAAAAATAAAATATATTCATTATAGAGAACATTAGTAATGTAAAACTGAAACAAAGAAAATAAAAATCAGTAATAAACCTTTGATATATCCATGGATAACTGTAGGTGGTATTTTATTTCCTTTTATTTTTTTTATACCTATAAACACACATGTATTTTTACATAGTGGAGTGAAAAAATGCATATGACTTTTGTATATATTGTTTAATATTGCAGAGTATTACTATATTACTATAATAAATTTCCATAAAAACATCATTTTAAAATATGAATAATATCTCATAGTATATGTGATGTCATTTAAACTATTTTGCTACTACTGTTGGTTATTTAGGTTGTTACGAAGTTTTCATTGGTACATTTTTGTGAATAAAATCTTTGTGCATAAGTCTCTTGCTAAAATTTATGGCCATTTCTTTAGACTAGATTTTGAGAAGCTGAATTAATGATTACTAGGTCATTGAAACTTAATTCTATTTGTTCTGTTTTTATAAAATATTAATATCTAAAAACTGGGTTTATATGTTCAAAACACTTCATACACGTTTTGACGTGTTCAAAACACGTCAAACACAATTAAGCCAATGATTTTTCTCCAGCTGACATGGCAAACCTGGTAATTCATTTGGTACCTACAAATTAGGGCAGTACTTTAAACTTCATTTTCTTTCTAATTATCATGCGATGGTGATAATAATAAATGACTGATCCATTCTCTTTGAGTTATTTTGCTGTTAGCAATGGAAAAGGTGTTTGTAAGGTGGTGGATTTGGGTTAGTTTATTCATTCTTCTCATATGTATATTATAGGACTATGTGGTTAGAGAGCTAGGCCATGGCTATGAAACTGTCTCTCCATATGCTTCATGCCAGATTCCACAAACTTTACAACTCTAGACTTCTTCAGAGTTATTCTTAATAATTTATTACTGTCTATAGTGTTTGCAGTACTGAGAAGATGATGTTACCATAAAAAATAGCATATGTTGCATACAAACAGGTCAATAACCAGCTTGTTTTGATATATGTCAGAAATCTATTTTATTCAAGGACACAGTTTATCTTCCTTCAAAAATCCATTTTCAGGGGAATCCTACAGCCAAAATCACAACATCATTTCAGTTAGGCTGAGAAAATAACTTTAGCTACAATCTGCCTTATTACATTCAAAGCACATACATGTTTGCAATCAAGTTCTCCCAAAGATTATACATATTTCTACTCTGTCTGAGGAAAAGAAATGTTAGATGCTCTTGTGTGTAATTGCTAGAATCTAACTTGCAATTATACATAAAGAAGCAATGGATTTTCAGGTTTGAAAATATCAATATCAAAAAAGGTTAATTTTGCTTTAAAATTGCACTAAATGATTTTTCTGGTTATAAGAATAGAGCTTATTGCAGAAAATTTGGAAAAGCATCAATAAACAATTTAAATTACCTTTAATCCTATAACTTAGTGCCTAGTGCCAATCACTGTTAATTATTTTGTATAATATTTCAGCCATTTTTTCTTGCCTTTGTGTGTGCGTGTGTGTAATTGGGGTTATACTTTATATACTCTTTTATAATTGTTTTATGCTTATTAATACATCATGAACATTCTACATGTTACATACATATGCTCTTAATTATTCATAATCATGTTTTTTATATTGGCTGTATAATATCACATAAGATTATATGAAACTTATTTAACCAATACCATGTTTTTGGAGGTAGGTTATTCTCTATTTTCTACAATTATAAATAATACTGTAGCTAGCATTTTGCATATCTCTACTTCCTTAAAATATATTTCTAGGAAAAAAATTGTAATGTTAAAAGGATATAATCTGTTTACAGGATTTTGATACATATTCTTATATTGCCACTCAAACTATATGTAGTAGTCAGCAGTAACAGATGGTATTGGTACCCTACACATAACCTTTTGCCTACCCAAGAGATAGTTTCTGTGCCCACCTTCTTATATCTCTTTGCCCAGGGCTTTCTCCTGCCTCAGAATCCTGCTCAGTCCACTGGTGGGACAGGTAAAAAGTGTGTAGAAGGTAATGCCCCCAAAATTACTACCATCAATCAAGGGGCAGGAGTTTGGATATAAATACCCTAGATTTCTTACCTCTCTCTGTGGCACAACTCTGGAATTATATTCTACACAGTCTCCTGATGGTTTTCCAGCAGGACTGTGCCCTAGTTGCCCACATAAAAGTACTCATTAGCATTCCCTATATTGTCTTTATTCCCTCCCCTGTCTCACTTTCTCATTCCCTCATGATGCTTCCTGGCATCACTCCCCAAATAGATTACTTGTATCCAAATCCCTGCCTCAGAGTTTGCCTCTGAGGAAACTCAAACTAGAATAACCTCCCATTTTTTACTTCTAGTTTAGGGTCCATTTTGATACTAGGGAAATATTAAGATAGGATTGATAATGCCTATGTCATATACATAAACGCTTAGTTGTAAAATTTTAGAGAACTATGTGATGGTGGGATGAGAGAGGCTCTTAAGACATTAAATAGGATAGTTAAAAAATCATTTTAATTAGCATGAACTTGAACAAAAGTTACCCTTTGGTTCAGTGTAAAATTGAATTCAGATATTTATATCATAATTCTCAGTTTTTAAAAAAATAAAAAACCTAACAATTTGAATATCTAGACAATATTATGAAAACTCTCAAGGCCATTTCCTTGCTTGGGAGAGGAGTTAAGAGAGTTCAATTGAAAGAGGAGCTATTTTGCTTATGTTCAGCAAACCTACTTCTTTATCATGTGAGTAATTTCTAGATGACTAATATGCTGCGAATTGAAAGGGAGAAGAATTGCAGGGGAGGAAAGTAAAAAGAACTAAAGATGTTCTTTGACCTGATAGATTTAGATGATAAGCCAGATAGAAGTGAGTGGCATTGTTTGTTGTTTGGAAGGAAAGAACACACACAGAAGAGCATCAGATCTGATCATTAGTGCTGTCCAAAAGAACTTTCTGTAATGATAAAAATGTTCTATATCTGTGCTTGCCACATGTAGCTATTGAGCAATTCAAATACCGCTGCTGTGACTAATGCAACTAAGAAGCTAACCTTTTAATTTTAATGAATTTAAATAGCCACATTTGGCTATCAGTTACTCCATTGGACAATGTAAATCCAGGCTCTACACTAATTGCATTCATTACACACCAGTCACTTTCCAAAGGTTGAATTTGAGTTGTGAACTAAATTACATTAAACTACTAAAAAGAAAAAAAAAATGTATCTTTTTTTTAAGTTCTTATCTACAAAGGGCAATGTTAAATTCTTATATTGCATGAGGGGGAAATAAAGGAGCTAAAATGGGGAGTCAACCAAGGTAAGATATTAATAATAATACCAAGTATTTACATGGTGCTAACTATGAATTGACTACTCTTCTAAGCATTTTAAGTAATTTAATTAGTTTAAATCTATCACAATCTTATGAAGTATATGCCATTATCATTTCCATTTTACAGTTGAAGAAACTGAGGCATGGAGAGGTTAGGGGATTTGCCCACATAGCTAGGAAATTACAGAGCTGAGAATTAAGTCATAGTCCAGGCGGCTCTCAATCGCCAGGTCACATTGGCTCTGAGGATTTCAGAGGTATTACTGAAGACTATTTCCAGTCATTCAAAATATACTTAAAAAGCCATGCTAAATCATATGTCTTGTTACAAGAAAAGGAAGTATTCATGAGTCTTTTCTCGTAAAAGAAAAAAAATCTGGGAAACTCTGGGTACCTTGGTATTCTAAATAGATAATTTCTACCTAAAAATATTCTCTAGCATCAAATGTGAAAGAAGTCTTTCTTTCTGATCCCAAGTGATATGTTTCTGGATGAATGATATCTATTTTTATTACTCTGGTAGAAAAAAATAACTTAGATATGAAATTCTTTTTCTGATCTCTGCTCTGTTCCTCTATCACACACTTTTTGTATGAACTTTCATTGAATGAATGCAGAATTAGCAATGGAAATCCACAAAGACTCATAAAGAGGAAATGTTACATTTCTTGGTGGAAGTGAGAGGATGATGAGGTGGCAAGGAAAGGATATTCCTATTTAAAAGAAAACACAATGTCAAAGGTGGAATACTAGCTGAGCAAAATTGAAATACCTTTGTAAAATATTATTGTTGAGGAAATCATAGATTTTAGTGTTTGATTTCTGGTAATATTTAGCTAAACCAGGTTGAGAGGGATGAAAATCCTTTCACATAAATGTAATGCACTTGGATATAGATTCTCAGGCAATCCTACTGACTTAGCTATATGTTTAAGCTGGATGTGGGGTATGTAGTTATGAGGCACCGAGTGGTCCCATTTCAAAATATTAATTTTATTAAAATTGTTCACATTTTTGAAAACTTTTAAATATACATAGCATGATATAGATTTTTAAGCAGTCTCTGAGCTTCACACTAGCAAGAGAAGAAGGACCTTATGCCTAGACTTTGATCTCTAGACCAATCTTTCCAAGAATAATGATGCATTTGCTCTTTGGAATATAACATTAGACTTACTTTTAAGGTTGAGCATTTATTAGTTATGGAAAGACAAATCATAGGATCACTGAGGCTCTAGATTTTCTTCAGAGTCTTACTGTTTGAGAATATTTACTGATACATTCTAATTCATTATTTTAAAAACATCGTGGTTAACCAAGTTCCAGTTCTTTGATAATAAAAGATGCTTGACAAGCAGATGGGTAAGGAGAAGAAGGGAAATAGCATAATAATATGGCTGGACTTTAGCGTGTGAGTTTGGGGGTATGGCTAGAGTTGATACTGGAGACAGAGGCTGAGGCCATATCATGGAAGTCTTTCAGGTTCATATTAAAAGGTGTTTTAATCTTTATCCAGAAGGGGGAGAAAACACATCAAAAGGTTTAAACAGGATTCAATTTGTTCAGATTTGCAGTTTAGAATACACTTCCGGTAGAATTGTGTAGAGTAAATTTGGAGAGGTTGCAGATCTGATTCAGGGAAATGAAGTAAGAAAATTTTGCAAAGGAGATTTGTTTAAATAAAACGTTCTGTTATTAAGTTACTAAAATTGAAAGCCACTGTCTTAAATAAATACATTTAGATCCAGATGATATACTTCAACATAATTTCTAAACAATCTTTACTATCAAACTAGTTTTTGACACGTAAGAATCAATTCTAAGTCAACTCAATATACGGAATTTTGATCTAATATAATTGTTAAATTGGGTGACAGATTCCTTTAGAATAAACTTTAAAAGTCTCAAATATAAGAAAATGTTTTATCTAAATTATCTGTTTGTTGCTCCAAATGTGAAAGCAAAAATGCTACCCAAGTATATAAGACACTAAGAAAGCCCTGGTATTGAAAAGACCTGCCATTTACTCTCAGCCTCTTCATTTAGGGTTACATAAGGAATTTCTGTGAAAAACTTCCAGGTGCCATGAACAGGGATTAAGAAGGTGATTTACAAGGGTTAATAGAAGATAAACCCTGTATTAGATGAAGAGAATAGTAAAACGGTTCTAGGAACAGGATATAGCTGATCAAAATGGATTCAAAAAAACTTTTAAAAAAATATCACAATATTCAGAGATAAGTTAATATATCTTAATATATGTCAGTGAGAAAGTAGAACAAGAGAAAAAGGACCTTGGCTAGTCCCAGGAGGTGGTCTGGAGGAGGAGATTTGGTGCAAAGAGCAAGCAATAAATAGGAGGGGAAGACTTTTTAAAAATATATTATTCAACTTGCAGGCTGTTTTATTTTTGTCAAATTGAGGGCAGGCCATAACCCTTCCCACCTACTACAGCCCAGATGAGAACATGTAAAGAATTGAAACAGAGAACAAGCAACAGACAGGAAATGTAGAGCGGGAAGAATCTTTGCTGGGGTAACAAACAACAGACGTTCTGTCAAAGACACAATGGAGGATCCAGCAGTGGATGAAGGATCTACGGATTAGGAAATTCAGAGCAGTAGTAGCTGGAGATACAGAAAATCAGCCGAAGATGAGTATTAAAGAATAAGCTTTGAGAAAAATTGGATTTTTGATATAGAAAACTTTTGCAGTTAGTACAAAAATCTGATTAAAGGAAGTGGTGATCTGGTGCAGACCAGTGCGAACACCAGAATGGCAAAGAGAAGAGAATTTGTATAGCACTAGATCAGAGACATTACCCTTCAACTATTTCATTAAGGGTTTCACTAAGAGATTAGTGGGTATGATTTAAAGAGAATATCAGAACCAAAAGGTATGCTATCTGCAGTATCTTATATATTTAATATAATCCTATGGTTATATTAATTATACATATACATATACACACATACTCTATTTAAGTCACTGTTTCATGGACTGTCTCATTCTCATTCCATAGTATGGACAGTCTCATTTTTAACTAACCCTCTCTCTTGTCTTTGCCGGGTCCTATGTTAACAGAATATGACTAAGGGCTTTTAAAGGTAGATATTCAAATTAAATGCCTTCATTGATCATTGCCTTCAACATTCTGTTCGCAAAAGAGGACACACAAATTGAGAAGCAAATCTTTAGTTCACTGATGTTTCTCGAGTGCCTGTTGCATAGTACGTCCTCAAGATAAGTTTTGAATGAATCTGTTAATGAATGATACTTTAATAAAGCTTATTCTTGGCTGATCATGCCATGTAAGTTACTTATGCATGGTACACTACATCCAGCCCCTGGGGAGAGTCCCAGAGAATATTTTCTTTTTCATTTAAGTGAAATTCATTATTTTGTATCTTTCTAAAATTAGGGACATCCAGGTCTCCAAATCCTAGAAGTCATATGAACTTGATCACAATGTCTGATCTGAACTCGTGCCATAATGCTCTTGGACCTGGAAAGTGTATTTTTTCCTGCTTATCATAAGGCATCACAAGGGTCAAGACCATTGAAATCTCCTTCAGCATGAATCTTTCATCAGGGATGTAGGATCTTTTTGTAACAGTATGACACAAGACTGTAAATGGCTTCCAAAAGAAATAAAGAGACTTTAAATGGTATCAATAAATATAGTGTGTTAAAAATATGGGAGGGATAGTCCAGCTACACTCTGTATCAGTACTGTCTCCACTTCTGGACAACACACCAAATGGGAAAATGACAAACTGGAGTTTGTGGAGAAAATGCAACCAGGATGTCAAGGAGAATTTAAGACTTGTCATATATGGAAAACTTGGAGGAATGTATGATTTGACTCCTTCCCCCTCAAAAATGTTTCCTCATCAGTTTTTCAAATTTCAGTAAATGACAACTCTACTCACTCAAATGCCAAAAGCCTAACAGTCAATCAGGATCACTTTCCTTCCTTGACCTCTGTATTAAATACCAATACTAGTACCAATTGTATTAATGCTAATGCAATTATTGTTAATTGTAGCTAAAATTCACTGAGTATTTATGCTTTGTAAGAATGTGCTAGGAGCTTCACATTCTCTTGAATAAACTTCGTAACAATTATACCTTCTATCTTTCAGTTGATGAATTTGAGACTTAGAGTTATTAATACAGTTGCACATAGTCAAAAATGGTAGAGCTAGGACTTAAACCCAAGTATCTCAGATTTCACAACCTGAATCAAGTCCTGTCATGTCAGTCTCCAAAAGTATCATATATCTAGCCACTTCTTCCCTTCTATAATCATATTACTCTCAGTAAAACCAGCATTATCTCTTACCTAGATAATTCCAGTAGTCTTCTAAGTGTTTTTATGTATATTAATATTATATCAATGAATCCTGTCTACAGATCCATGACACAAATATTGTATCATGCAAAGGTGAATAAATTTAGGCCAAAGAGGTTAAGTAAGATGGCCAAAGTAACACAACTAGTAAATATAAGAAGAATAAAATCTGCCATATTATACTCAATGACTTAAATTCAATTTGGAGGAAGTCAACTGGATAAGCAGAGTAGAATGTAACTAAATTACAGATTCTTTCCCCTCCAACACTTAATAAAATTAATGAAAATAATAGTAAACACTATCAAGATAATGGTTATCAGTTCCAGTTAAACAAAGAAAGGAACATGGCTTAAAGAATGAAATTGGAAAAACTAGGAGGAAAAAGAATCGATCCGAGTGGTACTGAAAGTTTCCTGTCCATAAACCTACCCCTGAGTCAGACTGATGAATTGGCAAAGTCATAGGAACCCTAACAAATACCCATGAGCTGTGAGAGAAGTTAACTTAGTATTGTTTTCTTGTTTCTCTTCTGACTGGGCATGGGTGATGAAATGCAGAAAATATAAAATAGAACAAAAAATTATTTTTAAGAGAAGCTAAGGTTGTAGGATGTACATATTTGGAGAAATGATTGGAACCCAGACTATATATTTCTGTAGAAACAGTATACGCCCACACTGGAGACAATTAACCCTGACTTAAGAAGTTTAAGGTATTCTCAAGAAAGAGAAACAGATAACATGTTCTAACAAAGATTGCACAGAGCATCAATGGAATTTTCCTTCCATCCCAAATACCACACACACGGTCAATATCTAGTCCTCAAACTTATATCTTGTGAAAAAAGTCAGGAATAGTCAGGCAAAGAGAGAACAGAAGTCCATACTGCATGCCTAAATATGGGCAAAATGAATAAAAAGACAAAAACTCTAATTCTTCACTTTGTATGGAACCAGAAAATACCTCGTATAGCCAAAGCAATTTTAAGTAAAAAGAACAAACTGGGAGGCATCAGTCTTCCTGACCTCAAGCTGTACTATAAAGCAATAATAGTTAAATCAGCCTGGCACTGGCACAAGAACAGAAGCATCGATATCTGGAATAGATCTGAGATACCAGAGATGAAACCTTCAGTATACGGTAACCTAATCTTTGATGAACCAGACAAAAGTATACAATGGGGAAGAGAATCTGTCTTCAATAAATGGTGCTGGGAAAACTGGTTAGCTACATGCAGAAGATTGAGCCAGGATCCCTAACTCTCACCTCTCACAAAAATTCACTCAAGATGGCTAACTGATTTAAACCTAAGGCATGAAACCTTAAGAATCCTAGAAGAAGATGTTGGGAAAACCCTATCAGACATTGGTCTAGGCAAAGAATTTTTGAGGAAGAACCCCAAGGCAATTGCTGCAGCAGCAAAAATAAACAAATGGGATCTGATCAAATTAAAAAGTTTCTGCACAGCCAAGGAAACTTTCATTAGAGCAAATAGACAACCCACAGAATGGGAGAAAATATTTGCTCTCTACACTTCTGATAAAGGTCTAATAACAAGAATCTATCTAGAACTTAAAAGAATTAACAAGAAAAAATCAAACAACCCCATTAAGAAATGGGCAATGGAAATGAAAAGAAACTTTTCCAAAGAAGACAGGATAATGGCCTGCAAACATATAAAAAATTCTCAACATCTCTATCAGAGAAATGCAAATCAAAACCACAATGAGACACCAACTAACCTCAGCGAGAATGGCATGTATCAAAAAATCCCAAAACAAAAAATGCTGGCGAGGATGTGGAGAGACAGGA
>VBSM01003185.1:2768709-2822120 GCA_008086735.1 Cheirogaleus medius | reverse complement strand
AAAAAACTCTAAATATATAAACACATTACAATAACAAAAAATTTTAAAAATAAAATGTAAAGATAGATTAAAATCCAATCTGAAAGAAAACATAATGCAAAAAATGCAAAGAAAATCCCCACACATATTTTACATTATAGAAAAATTCAATGAGAACTTGGGTTCAAGAAAGCAAAAATTTTAAATTAAGATTATAAGAAAAACAGAATTATATGAAACTGGAGATGGCAGGTCTCAGAAACTAAATTAAAAACCAAAATAACATAATTTCATAATAAAAATTAGAAATAATGAAAATGCTAAACATAGATGGATAAAAGTTGAATGACCAACATGAAAGGCAATGTTGAGATAATCATGGTAACAGTTATTGGTAAAAGATTAAAGAATAACACAATTATGGAGAAAAATTTAAAGTGCTAACATTATATAGATCTCTTCAAAATGAACATGAAAACTTGGGCGCAACCAAGATTACCTTCAGTAGGTAAATAAACTGTGGCAATCCGGATAATGGAATATTATTAAGCACTAAGAAGAAATGAGCTATCAAGCCACGCAAAGACATGGCAGAAACTTAGATGCATATTACTAAGTGAAAGAAGCCAATCTGAAAAGACAACATAGTATATTATTACAACTATATGACATCATAGAAAATGAAAAACTATGGATATGGTAAAAAGATCAGTGTTCTCTAAGGGTGAGGGGAGAGGGAGGGATGAATAGGCAGAGCACAGGATTTTGAGGGCAGTGAAATTATTCTGCATGATACAATGATGCATACATATCATTATACATTTGTCAAAACCTATATGATTTACAGCACCAAGAATGAATTCTAATGGAAACTATGGACTTTGGGTGATAATGATATGCTGATGTAGGTTTATCATTTGTAACACATATATCACTCTGGTGTAGGATGTTGACAGTGGGGGAGGCTGTATGTATGTGTGTGGGGTGAGTATGGAGTATATGAAAATTCTCTGTACTCTCATTCAGTTTGGTAAAACTGGCCTAAAAATAGTCTATTAAAAATAAATGAGATAAAACTCAAAATGGAGTAGATATGATTAATTATCAATATAATAGCATTTCTCTGAATTATAGAAACAATTGAATCTGTAGAGTGAAGGTACATAAATGTTCTAGGAAAATACTAAATGATCTTACCCTATGTTTTAGACCATTTTCTGTTGCTGTAACAGAATATCTAAGACAGGGTAATTTACTAATATAAAGAAAATAGGTTTATTTGGCTCATGATTCTGGAGGCTGGGAATTCCAAGAAGCATGGTGCCAGCATCTGCTTGGCTTTTGGTGAGGGCCTTGTGCTACATCAAAACATGGCAGAAAAACATGAGGGGAATTGGGTACATACAAAAAGGGCAAAACACAAGAGAGGAAGCCTTGGTTTATAACAACCCACTCTCATGGAACGGATCCATTTCCCCAGAGGGAGAGCTCACTCCTGAGAGACCACATTAATCCATTCATGACAGCAGATTCTTCATGACCCAGATTCCTCTCAAAGATCCCTACCACCTCTCAACACTATTACACTGGGGACCAAACCTCAACATGAGTTTTGGTGAAGACAAGCCATATTCAAACCATAGCACCCTGGTAAAATTATTAAACTTCAACTATAAAGAAAAAATTCATCAAGCATCCATCAAAATTAAATCATCTACATGGAGGAAAATGGCCTATTCTCAGATTTCTCCATAGTAATCTTTAATGCTAGAATACAATGGGACAATAACAATACCTTTTTAATGAAAGAAATTATGTCCCAAAAACATTATAATAAGTTAAGAAGCTTTACAAACATAAAGGCAGCAAACATTGACTCTCAAATTGGAAGGATCTAAGGAAGATAGTATTATAAGCCCTTCTTGAAAGAACTAGTTGACAACAAAATGCAGACAATTAAGAGTTAGAACAAAGTACTCAGTAATTGGCTATGGTAAAAGCCCAGGGGATGAGCATTAAATTCAAGTAAGTATAAAATAATACTAAGCAGATGACAAAATTAATGGTACATAACAGAATCAAATTGTTATTATAAGTCCTAACAATATAAAAATCAAAATTTAACTAAAAACAAATCAGAAAGTGGGGGTGAGGTGGGAGGAAATGTGAGAGAGCAAATTATGTTTTTTTGCATGCTATAATTATGTTTTTTTGCATGCTTTTTTCAAGCAACCTTGTCTAAAGTTTAATCATATAGTTAAATCAAAAATCATAGATCCAACCGCTTCATAGTATTCAAAATTTATTTGAATTGGAAGGGGGGGTTCAATGAGACTCAGATACCATTAAAAATGTTCTCAGTTTACAAAATCACAATCAAAGCAAATTGAGGGTTAAGAAAAGCTTAAGGAAAAAAAAAGAAAAGGTTTCTTCATGTATCTATAAAAAAGAAAATTAAAAATATCAACATTATTCCAAACAACTAGTGTAATGTTTTCTTCATCAATTTATTTAGTCCTATACCACTGATTCTTCTGCTGATCAGCAATCTGCTTTTATGAAATACATCTGCTTTCAGTCTGAAAAGATCCCTGAAATTCCTAATAGTCCACAGTACAGCCTGACAGCATTACCAGCACCAAATCTTACCAAAGAATCTATTTCCTGAAGTATCAGTAGTTCATGGTACATGGTAAAGTCCTTCCTACAAGGCTCTGAGACTGCTTCCTTAACAAATTTTAACCTGCAGCCTATAACAGAGTCTTCATAAAAGCATCAGGTAGAAAGATAAAAATGTTTGATAATAAGGCTGGATAGCTGTGGTTAGTTTATCATGGTAACCAATAGTACATGAATGTAGAAGGGTAAAATTCTCTACTGGGGTATAATAAATAAAATAACTATTTCCTAAGGTTTTGATCAGTGATTCCCCTGAAGGTAATAGTATGTTGTGAATTGTGAAAGCATTGACAAATCTCCAGGAGCTTGCCATAAAGCTTATAATCTCTAAAATATTTATATTAATAAGTATCTATACAAACCTAACCTTAGGAAGGCTGACTATCTCTTCTGATTTGGTAATTCTTTATATGAGAATTTTACAATAGTGTTAAGTTAATTAAGAAATATAGATTTATCCAAAAAAACCATTTCTGGCATCCCTTTCTGATAAGTTAAAAAAGCAAATTTTTGTGCTTTCTGGGGGTTCTCTGGGAAATATCAAAGATAGTTTTAGGTGTTAAAGATAATTTAAAATTTTATTTATTTTATAAGGTAGGATTTGATCTTGGAAGGACATAATTAAAACAAATTTCAGAGGGGATTTGGTCACTTGAATAAGATAGAATTATGGATGCTTGAGAAATAATGCCTATTAACGAAACAGGCAAAATAAAATAAAATAAAATAAAACAAAAATAAACAGAAAAAGGTAACATGATGATAAAGAACCTTAGCTCTTCCAGAAATGAGGAACATTTTTTATTTGTTTCAAAAATCATAATCATTTCCATTGTTACAACCCATTCCTCTGATCCCAGCAATCTGCCTTGAATGTTCTTACAGTTGGTGTGGGGGAAATCAGGTTTCATTGATGGCGAACAAATATTATAAGTCTGCCTACTTGTCTTCTTTCCTTTCTTCCTTCCTCCCTCCCTCCTTGTCTCCTTCTAAACTTTTTACTTTCTTTCTTTTTTTCCTTCTTTCTTTCTTTACTTTTTTTTCTTTCTCTTAGAGGCAATATTTTACAAAACAAATTCAAGAATATAATCGAAGCCACAAAAGCAGATAGTATTATTCTGGTAAAATATGGAAACTGCTATCTGGACAGACTGTAAGGAAGGAAAAGAATAACATCTCATTATCCCTTGTTAGAAGCTCTAAGACAAATTTATCATTTTTACAGAGAGAACACCAAGTTCCAGTTTTCCATTAATACGACATTTGATTATTAAATCCATTAAAACTGGGCCAACTTTGTCAAAATTTAAACACATTTTGTTGTTTCTTTTCAGACTCAGCATTTGCAACTATTATAAACAAAGACAAATAAAAATGCCCTGTTTACAAACTTTTGCAACTTTCAATATACATTTTCATCTATCGTGGATACAATAAAACTACTCTCTCTTCCCCTTGCAGAACAAAACCTCATTTCATTTAAAATTGCAAATAAGCAGTTGCATTCTTTGTTAGTATTGCTCCTTGTATGTCTAAACCACATATAACCAAAGTGACTATTTTGTAATTTTACAGAAAAATTTTAAAAGGGGCAGATATTTGAGAACTGTTATATACAAGCCTTTCAACGGATTAGCAAAGCTCGTAAGTACAAATAACACAACTCCCTATAGCCACTCACACCCCTTGTACACCTAGTTAAAATGGCAAAACGGAACACATTTATTAACAGGACTCAAAGATAAAGCTACTCTATAGCATATTAGAAGGAAACAATCTAGATAAATGTATATAAGCTTAATAATCAATATTTCAGTATTCATCATTCTTAAAACTTATCTTAGTATTTAGTAATTATCCATAAATTAACTCAATTTAAGATTAGTCCAAGATCTTAAATTAACTAAAGCTGTTTAAAATTATGTTGAAGCTGCTGAAATACAAAACATAATTACTATTAATATGGAGTTTTTCAGAATAATAAATGGATTTAGTTGAACAAAAATTTATATATTTCATAATTTTAAATATTATATAGGAATAATGTGAGCTTATTTGATTATTAAACTAATATTAGAAGTTTAGACAGTCAAAATAACTATCCTCTTTACGAAGAAAAATAAATCAAAATCCCACTAAAAATATAAAATACACATTTGTATTATACCTCATTCTGATAAACCCAAGGAAATGATACATAACTATTATTTATCTTCAAACCAAAATTACTAATTAATTTAGTCTAATGTGTCAAAATACTAATCTTTATTATATGAACTTGGAGTTTTAAAACATTTCTAAGCTAGTAATTTTTAAAATATTAGAAGTTCAATTTCTTTATTTCCTGTGAATTTTTAGAATATTCAATTTACATAAGCATTTATTTATCTCTAAAACCAATCAGAACAGGGCTTCTTTAAGAGATATAATGTAGTATATTAATACCCTCTCAGGTAGAAAAATATTTCACTCACATAACATAAGGTAAACCCCTTTCTCAAGTACAGAGACACAGAAACACATAAAGAGCTTATACTTCTACAACTTTAGCTGCAGGTCAGAAGTAAACACAGATTCACAAAAACTCACTGGCAAATTTCAAAGGGATTTTCTCCTTCCAAGATGGCAAGGAATTCTTAACTGATTTGAGCTCACAAGTAAACAAATAAATAAACAATGAAGACCAGCACTTCAGATTTTTAGCTTTCGACCAACACAAAATAGATATCTATCATTCTTCCTACAGAGATTGCCACGTTGGCCAGATGATAAAAAGTCTCAATTATTACTGCCACCAATAATAGAGAATAACTTTTTGGTTACGCATTAACCAGAAGCAAAAACACAAAATCAGTAGGAAAAAAACAACAAAAAAAAGCAAAAACAGTAAACAAAGAAGTTTTATTGTTTCCTGGGATTTATTCTGATATATATATATATATATCTGGGCTGAAACTGTCCCTGAGGTAACTTCCCCAGCATTGCCATTTACTTGGCTCTGTCAGGTGACACATCTAAGTAGATGACTTCTAAAACTGTAAAATTATAATTTCCCAAAAGACCAAATCAGAAATCTTATGCATACATAAAATAAATATGTGTCAGATATTTCAAGGAACTCATTAATTAATTAGGTAACCAGTAAGATTATAAAAGAAATCCACAGAACGTTTGAAAAGCTAGGTATTAATAGGCAATGTTACAATGAGATTTCTAAGTTAGATATAAAACTGGTTGATGACCTACATGGCCATACATTGGCACTTCTGGGATAGAGTTACCAGATAAAATACAGGATACTCAGTTAAATGTAAATTTCACCAATGAGAATAATTTTTTTTAGTATAAGTATGTCCCAATCCTTATGCATTTTTTATTTGCTAAATCAGGCACAAATCTACCATGGGATTATCTGTTCCACTGAACAGAAATGATTTGCATTACTTCTAGACAAAAATTTATAAATTTAATTTTCCTTTATTTCTGAACAAAAATTTAAAAATTAACCTCTCCCCCTCCAGAAATGTAAGACAGACCAGAAAATAGAAAGCCAAACCCAGAACTGCACCAAAAGAATAGCTAATAATCTTGTATAACTATTTCCAAGTTATGGATAATTTTTCCAATGAATAACATGTGAATAACCTAGGGTGCAAAATCTAATATTTATTACAAAATGACATTGAGAATTAAGATATAAACAACAAGCATACAGATTATTTCCTTGAGTCTCTTTATATTCAGTTTGAGAAAGCATTAGTCATTTTTTCCAGAGTACTATTTGCATTCAGGAGGTATTCTGATATTTAAGACTGCGTATCATAGTCATAAAGGCAGATTGGAAAGGTTATTTTTAGCCTTGTAGCTTTTTCAATTGCAGAACAATATTTGCTTCCAGAAAAGAAAACATAACAAACCTCACAATCAGATAACAAGGCAAAAATTGTTTACAAGTATTACTTGAACAAGGTCAGTGGCTGTATCCTCCTGCTGTGCTCATCTCTCTCTAAAGCAGACCAAGATATGCAATCGTACACTTCTAAAATGCGAGTCTATCCTTTAAGACATTATCCTAGCCATCAGAAAACTACACAAGAACTATATAAATTTGATTTTAAAGGAAAAGTTAAGGAGTAAATGATCTTATTTGTAAAACTTCAGCAAAGAAGAAATCTACCCAATAGCTAGACAGACAAAAATATCACATGATAACTAAATAAAATGATTCCTCCAATGCAATCTGGCTATTTTTATGTATTCACTCATTTATCAAAGATTGATTGACCTCTAAATATGTGTTGGACTCAGGCAGTATCAATACAAACAACAAGTTGGCTCTCTACCTTTGTGAGCTTATGTCTAGTCTGTATTTGAATGAAAAGAGAGATCAAACAAGTGAAAAACTGCTGAACTGAAGCTTAGTAACCAAACTTTAATAAACTCTTTCTACAAAAGGATTTTAGAACTTAAAGTTTAAATTTATCTTTTGAAATACTGACAGTTTAATGAAAGACCGATCTTAGCTTGACAACAGAATTATGATTTTTATTTGTTGGTTCAAACTTTTGCAATTTAGGAAGCAATGTCAAAAACATCAGACAAAACGCCATTTGGGAGAGGCAAAGAATGAAAATCTGAATTTAAAAACAGAAGCAGAATTGTAAAATATTAGAAAAGCACCAACATTTGTATTTACAATAATAAGAGTAATGACTAGTTAGTACTGAATGGTCTTATAACATAGGCAATTCAACAGATAAGAACAAGCTCTGTTCAGACACCATTATTCAAGCAGCAATCAATTTGGTAAGATTGGGACTTATCAGAATTAACTGGAGAAAGTTTTCAAAATACACAAGAATACTCCATCCTCCAGATTCAAATATCATTTTGGTGGTTGTAACAGCTGGTTGCCTATCCAGAATGAACTATCCCTTTATGAGAACACAGATTTTATTCAAAGCACACTATGTCCTAAATTAATGCTTACCTCTCCTGATTTCTATAGCTAAAGTTGACTGTGTGACCCAATCCAGCTAATGAGATAAAGGTGGAAACTACTGGGTGGACAACTGGGAAATCCACAGTTTTCCTGCAAAAAGAGACAAATCTAGCTGGCATGCTTTTTTCCCTTTACCACTCTCCCCTTTTTCCTGCCTAAAATGGGAAATGATAGCTAACCACAATGCCAATGTCTTTCCACCACCAGGAAAAAAGACTCACTCTAAGACTGGAGGATTGGGAAGCAAAAAAGAGCCTGTGTGTGTCACAATGATTTTATTTGAGCAGCTGCACTTCTTATGGGCTTCTTATCTCTGAACTTCTTGGTTAGTGAGAAAAAATAGGTAAACTCCTATTTAGGCAAGTCATATAATTTGGTACTCTTACATGCAGCAATATCCAGTCCTAACAGTCTGATAGAAGTGGGGGCAGAAAGGGAAGGGGGAACATGAATATTTTTGGTGGTTTCCAGGGATTTGGTTAGGGAGGGAGGGAGAAATGAATAGGTGGAGCATGGAGGAATTACAGGGCAGGGAAACTATTCTGTATGAAACTATAGCACCTGTTGTATTATCCTGGGTGGAGCTGGAGCCCATTCTACTAAGTGAAGTATCACAAGAATGGAAAAACAAGCACCACATGTACTCACCAGCAAATTGGTATTAACTGATCAACACTTAAGTGCACATATAGTAATAACACTCATCAGGTGTTGGGCAGGTGGGAGGGGGAGGAGGGGATGGGTATATTCACACCTAATGGGTGCAGTGCTCACCACCTGGGGGATGGACATGCTTGAAGCTCTGACTCAGGTGGTGCAAAGGCAATATATGTAACCTAAACATCTGTACCCCCGTAATATGCTGAAATTTATAAAAACTATAATAGAGGACACATGTCGTAATTTATTTTTCAAAATTGGTAGAATGTACAGCACAAAGAGTAAACTCTAGTGTAAACTATTGACTTTAGTTATTAATAATGTGTCAATATTGGCTCACCAATTGTAACAAAAGGACCATAGCATAAAGCAAGATGTTAATAACAAGGGAGAGCATTGAGGAAGGAGTGAGTGGATATGTAGGATCTCTTACTTTCCACTCAAGTTTTCTGTGAACCTAAAACTACTCTAAAAAGAAAGTGTGTATACACATACACACACCACACACATATCTAAACTATTATGTAACCCTTGAGAAGTCTCAACAGATATGGTTCCCTATTTATAATTGTGTTGTGGCCAGGACTAAAAAGTCAAATTGGTAAGGCTGTCAAAATAATAAATAAATAAAGAGAGGTGGAGTTTTCTGTTCTCTCTATTTTCAGGATCATTCTGCTACATTCACTCATTCACTCTGCTGTACTAAACTATACTGAACTTGTAAGACCTAATTGATCTCATGTTTTAATACCCTCATGGATCTCATTTTTTGTTCTTATAATACACTAAGTCTCTTACATATATTTTAGGCCTTAATCATGCTGTCATGTTGCTTGAAGTGCAACATTATCTTCTCAACTAGTGCTTCTTATCCTTAGGGGCAGAGAACAGGAACCCTTCCCCAGTGTTCCTCATAGACCCCAGTATTGTGCAGAATATAAAAGAGGTTTAAAAATATTGCTTAATTTTTATGCTTAGAACAGATGTATTATAGTTTGAGAATGCCTGAATAGCATGAATTTATTATTGATTTGAAACTTAGAGCATTTAAGTTAAAAATGCCTTTTCATAAAAATATCTCTGAAAAATATAGTTAATTAATGATTCATAATTTCCCAAAGTTATATAAACCCCAAAAGCTTATAACATCTCCAGCTGGGGCCATGAACTCATCATAGTTCAACCCACAGAAGCAATACTTTGTCTCTTCTGCTTGGCTAAATCACTTACCTTCCATCCTCAAAGAGGATGGATGAGGTGTGAAGAAGAAAAGGATAAAGAGCAGCAACCCCTGGAATAATCCAGAAAGGGATTAAACTACATATTAGGTGACAGTGAGCCTTGACATTAGGAGAAATGACTTAGGACATCTTTGAAGTGGGTACACCATGGGGACATCTCTGTGTGATGGGCATAAGTAAAGGATGCACAACTGTTGACAAGGAGTAGGACTATATTGGCAGAAAAGGAAGCTATTTAAAAAATTTATGTTATAATTAGACAAAATATTTCTATAGTTACAAAGTCAAATCTATAAATAAGAAATAATCTGAAAAGTTTAGCTTCTATCTCTGTCACTTTACCTTATTCTCTACCACCAACACAGTAGGGCTTTTAGTTTAAAATAGAGTCTGGCTTGCAGCCTCTGTTGAAACTTCTCTTAGCCTGCAGTGAAAATAACTTTTATGATATGAAAAAAGACAACTCAAAGCAGTGAAAACTAGCCAAACTAGCCTTACGTCAATCTGCTTTTAGAATCTGAGGAATTTCAACTAAAATAAGGCTGATGGAAAGAGAATGAAAACATTGTTGCTGGTTCACCATGCTAAGCTCCCCTACAAGTCAGTTGGCAGATCCTTTGTTTCTTTGATTCCTTTATTCAAAAACTCAGTCTATACCAACTAGAGAGCTGGGCATGCATCTTTCTACTTGATGGGGCATCACACTACCTCCACCACTTCCACTAACCAATAAGTATCTTGCTACAACCAATTGAAGACTGAAATTTTCAGAAAGCCACAGGAATAAAAGTGAATAGGAAGCTTTCTGCATCATATTAAATTCTAAAATATAGACATATTTTAATATGTTTTACATATAAAACACCACAGGCAGAAACAGATAAAATAAAGGTCCAAAGGCAGTGTACAAAAGAAATTATATAATATTTAAAATTAATTCACCCAGATAATGAGGATAGGAGAATATTCCAAATCAATCCTATAATCCCACATTAGAAAATGGTATAATAATTGCAGAGAATTGGTATGTAGCTATCAACTAGTCTTCCAGCTATTGATATGAGGAACAGATAAGATAAATAGTGAGGACAGAGGCATTCACAATACCTTACCAATTCACAAACATCCGTTCAGGATATTTCATGTGAAGGTGAACAAAACAAAAACAAAAGAGCATGGAATCTATGAAAAATAAGAGAAAGGCATACCATCTGTAAAATTCAGGAAGGGCAAAGCTAAAATCCTTAGATCATAAGACACCATCTCAATGAAATAAGAGTACAGGCAAAGAAGAAAAGATAATGGGACTATATATAAAGGAAAATGGATGGGATAAGAAAGGATTACAGTGAAATTAAAAACAATACAGAAGTAAATGCCATTGAGGCAGGAAGGAGCAGAATTTACTCTGAAGAACATTGAATTAGTGGAGTAGAGGTCACATTTGGGAAATTCTTATAGAAAGCAGAAAAAAAGGAAAAAGAGTTTAAACTAGTTGACAATATATAGGATAGAGAATGAAGAGCTAATTTAAGAATTAAAGTATTTTTCAGGAGAACAAGGAACTGGAATAGGGGCAATAATCAAATTCATAATTAAGAAAAAACCATTAAGGGAAAAAGTGCACAAAGCTGATTGAAAAGGCTCACCATACCCCAGGCAAAAATGATTAAAAGAATCTCAATTTTAGATACATACTCACAAAAAAGAATTTTAATATACTAGGGAAAGAAAGGCTTATAAGCACCCATGTTAGATAGGACAGATTAACTACAAAAATTAAAATAAAATTCTGAAATAAAAAATAAATAAATAAATAAAATTTAGGCTGGGCTCAGATTTTTCTGTTTAACAAAAACAATGCCTGGTACTTAGCCAAAACTCAATAAGTATTTATTGAATAAATGAATAAAATAATGAATGAATGTGTGATAACAACAGAAAATGGTAAAGTAAAAAGAACATGTTCGTCATTAAAAAATAAATAAATAAAAACTGATGACTTAACCACAGCTTCCTAAGGGATTATCAAAATAAACTCAACCCATTAGATAGGGGAATGTTTTGATATAAGAACCCTGGCAAACCTCACCATGGGACTACGAGATTATAAAAAGTTAATAACAAATGTTAAGGAGATAGAAGGCATTATAGGAGAGAAACATACTTACTTTGAATATTGTCAGTTTAAATTCCTGGCTACTAGAGAAGAGGTACCTTTAGGAGGGATTGGGGAACATTATTAATTCCAAAATAAAATATAACTCCTGTACTAAGAAAAAAACTCTAAATTATTTGAAAATTTTAGAAAGAAGGGAACCACTAAATATGTATACATACACCATATCCTTGCTCTCTTAGGTAACATTTCCCTTTCTCTTGGAGGTATTGGATATTGAGCATGCTCTTCCAGTACATATTATGGAATGGATTGAAAGATGATTGCAAAGGAGCTATTAGAAATGCTTAGAATAGAAGACTGAGGGACTTTTAAGTCTTTACATTGCTTGTACGAATTTGTGCAGCCTGTCCACTGACTGCTCACAAATGGCAAATAAAAGTACAATCATTGGAATGTATTGACCACTGTATTACTCCAGCAAACCTGAAAAGACTTGGTTTGGGGACAAGGAGGTACACAGGACTGATGCTATCATGGAAGTCACAACTATAAGATTATTGCAAGTGGTGCAAGGAAATTCTTTACCTCTGCCACCCAAACCTAAATAAACTTGTAGTATATTAAAGGCACTGGTCACTCAATCATAATTGCATCTTAAAAATACACATGCTTATAGCTATAACCTTTTTATCAGTTATCTATTGCCAAACTAATGCTATGTAACAAATTATCTCAAAATTAATATGTATGTCAAAACTCATGTTGTACACCTTAAATCTATAGTAAAACATAATTAAATAAATAAAAATAGCACAATGGCTTTGAAGAAAAAACATTTATTATTTCTCAGGAGTCTATGGGTTAGCAGGATGGTTCTGCTGATTTGATCCAGACTCAGCTGATCTTCGCTGGGCTTATTTATGTCTCTTTGGTCAGCTGGCAAGTTTGCTACTAATCACTTAAACAAATTAAGTCACATCCTAAGCCTGAAGTCAGTGTGGGTAGGCATCCAAAAGGTGAGACTGTAAAAAGGTATGAAATGGGGCAACAATAATCCTACCATACTATGGAAATGAACAGAAGGCATTCCTCTAGTAAAGTCTCCTCCAGAGTTTGCCAGCCAACTAAAAGCAATTAAACTTGAGTATACCCTATGCAAACAAATATCTAACCATGTATACAAATAAGACTAAAAGAAAGCACAACAACATTTTATTGTGCTTTTTAGAGTCTGACTTTAATTCTTTCAATATTTTCTTGGGGGTTTCCAAGCTTTCTTTCCAGATACAATATAGTTTACAAATAATAAATTCATTTTCTCAGGTTTACCCATCCTGATGTGGAAAGTATCATTAACTTTACCCCCTTTTTTTAACACAAAGATTTTTCCCCTCAAAACTCATTTTATTGCTGTCAAATAATCCAAACACACATATACACACACTATCCTACACATATACACACTCCCCTTTCATAATTGTGCCCCTAAAACAGTTATATTTTTGCTATGGATTAGCTCATATTATGGAGTACTTACAGAAGTGGTTTTCAACCTGGCCTGTTTGTTGGAACCATTTGGGAACTTAAAAAAATACTGATGTCTGGCCCGGCCCCACCCACAGAGCTTCTGATGTAAGTGGTCTGAAATGTGATCTGGGCATCAGAATTTTTTAAAGTCCCCAGAAAGATTCTAATGTGCAGATAAAGAACCAGTGATTTAGGGTGTTTTCCACTCCTTGTAATTTTGACATTGCTGTGATCATCCATTCCCAACTGGTGATATGTTCATTTGTTAAAACTGGAGGAGAGAGAGAGAGAAATAAAGAAAGAGAGAGAGAGAGAGAGAGAGAGAGAGAGAGAGAGAACACATCTAGAATTTTTTACAAGAGTAGTATAAAATGTTTTCATAAGATATTTTAAAGTGAGAGTCTTTTAAAAATAATCTACCATAGTAATGAATGATCCATACTAGAAAATCATAATGGAATCAATGAAGTGAACACAAATCTACCCTTGTAGTGATTTTTCCAAGCATAACATAACAAGCAGCAAGATTAAGAAAACCTTTTAGAAGAGACACATGAAAAGGTACCAATTAAATCATTTATAAATTTAAGATCTTACTGAAACATCAAGATCTAAAATGGAGAGCAGAGTACCAATATCATGAATACAGACACCATATTCAGGATGCAATAAGTCAGTGAGATGGTTTCGGCTAAGTAAGCTTCAGTGAGATAACAATTGGACATACAGTAAATGACTCATTCTATATCTCTTACTCAGAATTCCATGAGCATCTTGGAAAGGCTTTCAAATAACTGAAGAATAATTATTATATTTTGTACCAAAGTTCTAAAATATTTATCTTTTAAAACTGAAGATCAGAAGAGGATATTTAGAAGAAATTAGTTAGTGTTATATCATGCTGGTATAGGACTTGGGTCAGTTGATCAGCCAATATTAAAAGTACTCTAACTAGAGTGACCATATGTCTGGCTTTCCTAGGGCTGTCCCTGTTTATACCTGTTGTACATCAATCAATGCCTGCTACTTATATTTAGTTCTCCTTTTCATTCTCAAAATGTCCCAGCTTAGACAAAGTAGAACCCTTATTTAAATAATATGTTAAAATTTCTACAAATGTTATTTAATTTCACACAATTTGCAGCAGGACCTTAAGTTTGGTCAATACACTCTTATAGTGTTGTCCACCACCTAGATTTAGAGTCTTATTTTAAACCAGTATGTTGCATTACACATACCAGCTTATAGTTGGAATGTCTCTTTAGCTTTTCAAAGGGCTTTCATATCTTGCATCTAATTTTACCTTTGTTAACTTCACACGAATCATTTCAGATTATGGTGTAGGAACACGTATAGGTTTTCATAGGACTTAGTTTCCCTTAATAGGGACAAATCTGTAAAGCAAGGTCTCTATAATTTGGTTATTTTCTTTCACAAACCAGAAGGCAGCATTGTCTATGTCAAACATTAACCCATTCAACTCTAGGGTACATTACTCTGATCTAGTTGGTGCCTCTTTCCTCCAGCCTGAGCCATTTGGAAAGGTGTTACCAGGTGTAGAATAGTTCCTGTTAAGAGCAATTAAGAGATTTCATGTGGGCTATTTAAAAGGCAGAAGCTTTAAAACATTTATGTCTGTCAATAATTTTCTTATTGTGTCTTAAAGACTATTACAGAGAAAAGGGAAGCCCAACAGCTCTGTTTCTGAGCCTCCCACCAAGACTCCATCTGAGACACTGCAATTTTATCTGTTTATAGGTTTGGTTTTCTTGTATGCTTTCATTGAGAGAAATGTTTGAAAACTAGAAATCTCTTCCAAACTACTCATTTCACAGGTAAGGAAACTTAGGTTCAGAAAGCTTGCATGCCTTTTAAACAGAAATTAAATATTGCCAGATGCAAGGGAGGGGAAATTCAAGTGCTCCACCTACCCTTGTCGCTGGTCTCCAAGCCTCTCCGGGGTATTCCTCCTTCCAGTTCTCCTCCGCAACTTCATCCCGTGGAGTCTCTATCTATAGTTTCAGGCACCCTTCCTTCTGACCCTCATGCAATCTATGTTTGTCTGCCTGTTTATTTTCTTTTTTTTTTCACTTTCTTCTAAAATTTATCTTTCGTGCAGAGACACTCTGGCTGGCGGCTTTTCTCGTCCGCCATCTTGCCCTTCTGGTATTGCTTTTAAGTTTTCAGCCCACATCAAATCCCAATAGAAAAACAATTTTTCCTCATGCTAAATGTTAAATGTTGTCCTTAGTTAAGCAACTTAATTTTTATTATAAACTTAATCTGAACTTTTTCTGGGACGTTCTTTCTCAGACTTTGATGTAAAATAATCATCTTTCCAGTTGTGTTGGGATGATCGTATTCTAAAAGAGAAATACCACTTTCACCTATCTAGCTCAGCTAATTATGCAAAACAGCATTACCTTTAAAATCTGTTTATCTTTGCGGGCAGAACAGAGTTCAACCAAATGCCTGATCTTCCTTTTGTTTTCCTTTTTCTTATTTCCTTTAGTTGGGGAAGATCTCTAAGGAAACATGGCCTTGTATAGCTGCTTTGGCTGTTTTGACTTCCAGTAGGGGAAAACTGTTATTGGTTACCATGACAACCTTATTTTCCCAGAGCTCCCTGCTGCAACTCATTTGCACTAAACAGGAACAATGATTATTATTCAATGAAGGCTCTGATAAAGCTTTTTTCTTTTTAATCATTTTCAATACTCCTTGAACCCCTCCTTTTTACAAAGTGAAATGGCTCCTGACAGGAGAATACTTTGAGTTTTCCTAAGTTTCCTTTGCTACCTGTCTACCAAGCAAGTACCATGCCTGAGTATAGACCACAATATCTCTACCTACTAGGCACTTATCAAAGACTTCTATGAGTAGACTTTGATTAAACCAGAAATTCAGGTGACATTTCTGATATTTGATAACTAGCCATTTCTTCAAATTCTCCTACTTCTCTGTATGTATTAAAAGATGACTAGTGCTGTCAGGAATTTTTCATTCAAAAATAACATAAAACTTTTCAAAGTGGCTTAAATAATGAGAGCTTTTAAACTTCATGATATGAATAAGATCATAGATAGTTGCAGATGGGGCTTGATCTGGGAAACATTCAATTGCTTTACTTTTCTCTTCCTTCCTCTGTACTTACTTCTTCCTAAGGTTAATTTTCTTTATTGACAAACAATGTTATCCTATGACTTCTAGGAAAGCCATGCTTTCTTGTTTGTGTCTGTCTGGCAGAAAATGAATATATCTCATGTACCTTCCAAAATAATCGATCCTTATATTTTTTTGTCCTGAATTGTGTTCTGTGCCCTAATCCTGAATCAGCCACTGTGGCCAGAGGAATGGAATATGCTGACTGATTTGAGCCAATCAGCATCCACCCCTTGAAGTACTGGTGGGGGTAAGGGAGTACAGATGGGAGGGGCTTTCCCATGAAGTACATAAAGGGTATGAGAGAGGCATGGATATCTGAATCAATTAGGCAACTTTTAGCAATATGAAGGGGTTGGTGCTCAGTGTCTCTGAATAGCAAATATCCACTACAACCACAGAGCAAATAACCTAGAGTATATTGTTCCTGAGCCCCTCTACAACAACCACACAAATTCATACCTTCACTAAATCATAAGTTAAACTGTTGCCTTGGATTTTTACATGCATGGTATTAATAAAAGAAATCTTCTGAGAGAAGTTCAAGTAAAGAAGAAGTATATTTCAAATCTTGATCCATCATTTGGCAGAATGTGTATTATTTTATTCCGTGTCTGTCCTAGAATCTTCTATGTCAGGGTCTAGCTATTACTGTCAAAGGTCAGATAGCAAATATTTTAGCCTTTGTGAGCCATAGGGTTTCTGTCCCAACTACTCAACTCTGCCATTGTAGTGAAAAAGTGGCCTATTGTCTAATAGGCCTATTGTTTAATAGGTACTCAAATGGGCATGGTTGTGTTCCAGTACAACTTTATTTATAAGAATAAGCATGGGACTGGATTGGCCCATGTGCTCATTAGGCCCCACTTTGATGACCCTTGCTCTATATAATAAACTCTTCCTAAAAAGAAGGGAAAGGAAAATTTTGATATCTTTTTTCAACATGTACATTTCTTTTTATCTAGCAGTGAAAACTCAAACTCATCCTGTTTTGCTCTTTTTTTCTGCTACCAGGAAGCTCCCTTAATAAGTAATTTACTGCTCCCTTAATAAGTAATGCTTCTCATTGTCTTTCGTATATGAATCTCTTTCCTTCTATATGGTCTCATATCTCTCTGCTCTTATGCTGTATGGCTTTCTTATTCTGTGTCTGTTTTAATATTGTGAAGTCTTCAAGTCGTTTTTGGAAATAAATGAAAGATAAAGTATATTCAAATCTTTCAGCTTTTTCTTTCACTCTCACACACACACACGCGCACATGTGCGCACATACACACACACCCCAAAGTCTCAGCGTCCCTCAAACCCATTATACAAATAAACCGAGACCCAGATATCACCTTAATAATAAAGCAAAGAACTTTTAGTCCCTTGACTATCACCTTGATCTCCTGTGTCTGAACTCAGTTTATTGTAGAAAATAATATAAATAGAAATACAAATAAATAAATGCATTCTAGAATTGTCACATTACCACAGTGCTAATTGCTCTTAGTTTTACCTCAGGTAACACACCACTACACCTCTCTCTCTCTTCTCTCTTTCCTCTCCCACTCCCTCTTTCCCTCCTCCCTCTCTTTCAACCATGCTGTTTTCCTCTTCCTTCTGATACTAAGTCACTATTTCTCTGTTGTCTCACAACCTGCAAATTTACAGGCTCATCTCTAATCTTGGTTTTCACCTGTGTTATTAAAGTCCCTTTGCCTCCCTGCTTCCTCTTCAGTTTTATATGGATTCTGTGTCTTTCCCTACATTGTTGCACACTCATAGGGTTATTGCTTCTATGTCTTTTCCAAGAATCCTCCATAGCATGTGCTCCCACTTTCATCCCTGATTTGCTATAATCTCTCAAACGTTCCTGAATATAGTTTAATTTCTTGTCTTTGGCTTTGATATATGGCTGTCAACATCATCTTTTTTCCTGTTCTTTGCTCTACCAGCTCTAGTGCAGGGGCCATATTTTTAACAACCTTAAACTAAAGAACTACCACAGGCAGTCCTCAAAATTGGCCCTTAGTTGCCTTGGAAGACAAAATGCAAGAGAGAGAGAAAACAGCTAACTACACAGAGGAGTAAATCAAACAATTGCAGTCATGTTGGTGTGCATTAAGTTTAGTTCATTAGCTTCTGCTCACTACCCTGTCAGCTGGAAACTGTGTATAAACCTCCCAAAAAAGACAACTGCAAGCCTGTAAAACAGTAAGCATTAATGTGCAACTAGAACAGATTTAATAGAGAAACTCATCATATTATCCCCATACTAGGCTCTATGAAATTATCCAAAAAAATAATTACAGAGAAAACAAAGTACTTTAATTTGTCTTTAGGGATTATTATTGAAATGTTCTTCAACTTATGATTTGGACTTTTTCACTAGAGAAATTGTATATTTTGGTTTTAAAAATAACTGGAGCCAAATATTTCTTTTTAATTCCAAAAATTTCCAAAAGACGAAGCCTTTCTGAGTACAAATTTCATTAGGGCCCAAACAAGAAACTAAGCACATATTTCACTGAAATTTTCTCCTTCCCACTGAGACTAAGAAGATAAATTAGGTTAAAAGCAAACACTTAGAAAAGCAAGTAGCTTGGAAGATATACTCTGAAGCTTTGCTCCAAAAGTTGAGGCAGAGATTTGTCAATATCTGGTTAATTTTATTAAAATTGAACAATCTCGATGTGGGTACCTACATGAACACAATACTATGTGCATAGGGCATCAGGAAAGAAAGGCCCAATGAAAAGACTGATTTAAAAGTTATGAATTATATTTAAAAGAAAGCATTAAAGTAGTTATCATCACAGAAAAATCAGAGTTTTCTATCATTTAATATCACTTTTAGTTTGAATTATATATGGGGATGGGGACCATGAACTTGTCAGGGATAGGGTCTCTAACAGTGGTCTTGACCCACCTCACATATGTGCATGCAAATACCACACCTGAGCTAAGTAAAACTAATATCTTTAATTTTTGATTCATAAGAATTTAAAACTACAAGTTATCCAATTACAAGAATCACATTTCAAAATTTTCTAGTCCAATTACAATATAACTCAATTTAAAAATAAACACAGCTCTTTGGGAACACTTCTGTTACGTGAAGAAACAAACATTGATATTATAGTTTGCTTTATTTATAACTTGAATCCTATCGAGTATTTGAGGTCACACTTTCAAACTCCTTATGAGTTTTTATTCAAAAAATAAAGCCATGATGTGAGCCGGGTTCATTACCGGTTATTTTGAGAAGAAAGAGAAAAATTTTGAAAAGGTGAAGTGACTGACTAAAATTTACCATGACCAAAGCAGGATTACAAAGCATTTCTGAGATCTTTATCCATGGAGCCTAAAACCCATTCTAAGATACATTTAAAAATATTATCAGTGCATAAAAATAATGAATTTATGATATTAGATGTGGAATCAAAAAAGAAAATCTCCCAAGACACTGTGTTGGAAGTATATGAAATGAAAATCCAAGTAGATTTTTGTTATCATAGCATTAAAAACTTTCTATAGTTTCTATATTTGTATTAAACTTTCTCTCCTCAAAGTTTTCTCACAAAAGAATAGAGAATCCAGTGGCCCAGGACAAGTTATCTGAATTAATTTTTATTTCTGTTTCACTCATAATAAGAAATCTGGAAAATTACTAAAAACAATTCTGTTTCCACATTAAGATTATTATTAGTATCTGATAGAGATGTGTATTTCATTACAGGGGAAGGATTTCTAAAATATCCATCTGAACTGCTTTTACTCACAACACTTCTAGTACTAAACGTCTGAGGTTTTTCCATATCAACAACCAATTCTCCAACACTCCAGACACCAACTGGGTGTCCTGTGATTCAATTCAATTCTGGCACTAACTACCCAGAGTAAGCATAGACCCCCACAGCTTGAGGGCTCAGGCCCAAAAGACTGCCCCCACTTCAGATGCCAGCCATAAGTACAAGGTTGTAAACTGTGCTTCTGACCAACCCGCTATAAACTGGGGCTTCCCAGGATGCCCTCCTAAGGTTTGATAATTTGCAAGAATGGTTCACAGAATTCAGGAACCCACTTTATTTATTGTTACTGGCTTATTATAAAAGATACAACTCAGGAACAGCCAAATGGAAGAGATGCATAGGGCAAAGTATGGGTGAGGGGGAGGGAGCTTTCCTGCCCTCTTGTATACCAATCTCCCAGCACCTCCATGTGTTCATCAAGCAAGAAGCTCTCTGAACCCCATTCCTTAGGGTATTTTATAAAGGTTTCATTATATGGGCATGACTGATTAAACCATTGGTCGTTGGCAGATGTTAGGGGGTTGGGGCTGAAAGCTCTAACCTTCTAATCATGCTTTGGTCTTTCTGGAGACCAGCCCACATCCTGAGGCTATCTATGGCCCACCAAAAGTGGCCTAATTAGAATATAACATGCTCTTACCACCCAAGAAATTCCAAGGGATTTAGGAGCTTTGTTAGGAACTAGGGACAAAGACCCAATAGTAGAACAAAAGGTGTTCTCAGAAGCCCTATCACTCAAAAAATTACAAAGGTTTTAGTAGCTCCATGTTAGGAACTAGGGACAAAGACCAACTATAAGTCAGTTATTATATCACACCATCTGATTAAGTTTGAAAACATTAGAGTTTGTTTCCTTTTTCAGTTTGATACATAACAAGTCAGAAGCAACATGCATTTTTAATGAGTACTTTAATAAAATAATGGAACCATAAACCTTGAAGTGTCTTCTAACAAATTACAGGTCACAGTGTTCAATATCTTATGGCTATATGAGAGTTATAATAATCTGAGCTGCACTTACATTTCTTGTAAATATACTAAAACCATAAATTGTGGGTGAGATTCTGGGAGAATCATATGAAAACCCATGGTACATTCAATCAGTTTTTTTCTGAAAACAGCATTAAGGCATGTTCTTTGAATGAACACCTCAATATTTACTCATATACTCCCAAATAGTGCCCTTTATTTATATGTCTTACAATAGAATATATATTCTCCAGGTAACAGTTATATTTCAAAGCCTATTCTCCATTATTTTTAAACCTCTTAAAACATTGTTTCCTTTCACCATGTTTAAGATGAAAATAATAGGGGCAGGGAAATGTTACCTTGCATTTTACTCCCTATCTCCTGATGGATATGCCTTTTTTCTCCATGTGAAAAATATTCCCCTTCTCTTTTTCTTCTCTCTCCCTAAAATTGCTCTCCTCACTCCATCTCCCTGTTAATAGGATGCTCCTGTAATTGAAAAGAGGAATGACTAAGCTTAGTGACCCAGGAGCTGCCAGCTGGTTCTCAAAGGGTAGGACTGTCAAGGGAAAGAAAAGAGCAACATCCTTCCCTTTCACATTCTTCTCTACAATTTAAGTGCTTCCTCTTTTTAATTTTCCTGCCCAGATGAAATACTAGATAGTACTTCTTTTTACTCCATTTTTCTGCTTCTGTTGCCTGGTGCTTTTATTTCAACTGAGGTCAAAGAGACAAATGCCCAGGCTATTAATCTAGTACATGGAGCAGCAAGTCCCCTCTCTAATGATGATGTATAATAACTATGAGTTAAGAGGAAATCTTCTGCTTTGTGCTTTATTAACTATGTTTCATTTTTTATAGTTACCAAACTTAGTCCAACTGAGAAATTTAGCAATATTTTCCTTCCTATTATCTCCTCTTCCTTTTAACTAATGGGGAAACCACTTAAAATAATTAACTGTTGGAAATTGGCTTAGAATACGTCTAGTTGCTCTAAGCCTAGGTTCAGTTCAATTCTGACTTCAAATACATGATTCTTCTTAAGGCACAAGTCTGTGCACCTGACTGAAATTAACAGTATTGAGCATTATTCTAGAAGTCCACCAGTCCATACACTCTATGAAAACAGAGACCATCCCTGCCTCATTCATTGTTATATTCTTAGGGTCTAGCACTGTTCACTTAATTGATATATATCTGTTAAGTGAATAAATAGATGTCTTTCTCCAACAGACAATCAAAAAATCTTACAAATTGCATTCGTCTTTGTAAGTACAATTTAAAGAACTTAATGAATAACTCACTTAAATTCGAGGGATGTTCTAAATTAAGCTATGAAGAATAGGACATTCACAGGGGGTTCTGTGCAATTAAGTTGGTATTATTATTACAAATGATGTTATGACAAGAAGATATTACTCCCCCACCGAAATCACAACTTGCATCAGGAAATTAGAACACAATAGTCTTTCAATTGAGCTGTTGTTTGCTTATTTATCACTGGTGTTCCACGTTTGGACTATATCCAACCTCCGCTTTATTGTAGAGGTAGCATACTGTTAGTACTCTGATTTCAATAAATGTTCAGTACCTGGGAACATATTTCTAAGAGATCTACTATTCAGTCATTGTACAGAGTGAATTATATATAATTGTTTCCACAAACATATATTGACCACTGATTATGTGTGGGATAATGTACTAGGTTCTATTGAATTTGTCTGATGATTAGGAAGGAGATTAGTCATCAAAGTAAACAAAAAAAGAGAAACCCAATTTAGCCACAACACAAGCCACTCCACCTTCTTGAATACATTTTGGAATATTTTTATTCAAATACATTCTGCAATATTTCAAAAACTTGTATGAGGTGAATAAAATGGAGTCTGGAAAATTTTGCTATTATTTAGTTGGAATATGCAAGCATCTTTGTGTTAATACAGTAGTTATCTTTAATTATTGGTAAGTTTAAACTACCTTATTTTAGCTCTTTTGTTCCCTCTTAAGGACTTTACTGGACCACATCTTGGAATTACTTCCTGCCTTTGCAGGAAACAGATAGGCAGCATCCTAACTGAGATAGGAGTTACTGTCCTCATTGCTGGTTTATTTTCATTATCCTGGTTACCCTCCTGAAGTTATCCCCAGCCTCAAGTCCAGTTGTCTGTCTGTCATCCCAAATTTGCCTGGGCTTCCTTCATACCGTATTGCATTACAAGATCTGGCAAGAGATTAGCTCAGTCTCAATTCTGTAAAAAATTGTTTGCCTTTTACACTTCTCTCTGAGGTGAGGCTGGCTTCACAGAAGTGCAATCAATCTGTATAATCACATAGAATACTACACTCATATGAGCTTCACTCACACTGTCACCCTCTGGAAATTCTTAATGATTTTATCCTTGAACTTGTGTTTTGTAAGTAAAGTCCAATGGAACTATGGAGCATGAATATGAGCAAAAGAGGATATGTGAAAGAAAGAAAAAAGCTTTGTATTTTAGTACCTTAATGACCCTTTCTTTGTGCTTTGTGAATAAGAGACCCTGCCTGTAGTTTCATTTTGAACTGTGCTCCACAAATGATGTAGCCAGTCATGGTCTGATGAGAAATATGTGAAACTGGGATCCAAACTACTAATGTAACTGTTCCTAAAGAAAAACTCAAGAGAACTTGGTTTTCAAAACTGCTCTTTGAATACCCACAAAAGTTTTGCTACAGTGAATCTTTATGATAAATACGGCACCTATCTAGTAGAGTAATTTAATTATCTCAGGCTGTATTAATAACCATAATAAACTCCACTCCAATAGGACTCTTAGGTAGACAAGTCTTCCAGCCTCAGGCCTCTCCTCATTAAACTGCAATTAGCATGATAAATGGGGAGTGTGATTTTGCTGCAGCCAGTATTAGCCCTACTTACTCATGAGGTGACAGGGGAAGCCATCAGAGAAAAGAATTAAAGATATTTAAATAAAAAGGAAAATGGTAGGGTTTACCATCTTCTGCCCATTAAGCTGACCCATTTGGGTGCAGGTATACCTTACACGTTTCAGCTATAAATGATGAAGATCTCAAATAAGCACCGATATTAACATCAATTAATACAAACTGTTGTCTGAACAGTCTGTCCTTGGAAGGTCATAAGTGTTGTGAGAATTCAAGATGACTACAATCTTAACAAAGCATTAATGGGAAACCTGATTAAATAAGATGGCTGCTACAAATGACCTCTAAAACACTGAGATATTTCGTATTTGCCAAAGGTATGGCTCCCACAGCACTGCAGTACCACATATAATAACATTTATTTAATTTGAAATGCATCCCTTAACAAGAAGGCTTTGACGAATATAGCATTATTGAAACCGAAAGCTAAAACAAGTTACAAAATTTGATTTTAATCAGTGAAGCCATGCTATACTCCAGCAATCAGTTTCCAGGAGAATCCCTGTATCCTTGTAGTATACTCACTTTTAACCTGAATTTCTTTCAATGAGGTTCTGTTCCTTAATATCAAATACACCCTAAGATAAGATATGTTGAAAATTGCCATTTTAATAAATGAATACTCAAGGGAAGAATAACTTACACAAAATATCACATTCTGCTAGGATTTTAAAGTCTTTTAAAAGAAGTACCATCTATTGCATTTATTTTTCTTCTCTGTTCTCAACCATTCTATCACAAAATGGAGAGGGCTCTCGGTTAGATTGCATTGATTGGATTCACTATTAAAGCTTATTCTAGATGTGATGAAGAAAAAAGTATAAGTTAACATATTATTCAGATTTTTGTGTTCTTTAAAATAAAACACTAAAGCATAGAGTGTCAGGGATTGTCATCTCCTGCAAATGACCCAAAGTCTGCAAGTCCAGTCCTGACATTTGTTTTTGAGATCTACTCCCAGTTCCAAGCCCTCCGCCAGAGTCTCCATTTGCAAGAATCACCAAAGCAATCTTCATTTTTTTTGTCCTCTCAGTTCCTTAAAGAGTAGCAAGCTAGGATTCATTTTGATTGCCTCCTTTCCCAAAAGTTATATCCATTTTGTCATCAAATCCTGTCAATTCTGCCTCTGAAACATCTATCAAATTCTCCACTTTGCTGCTCCCACAGTCATGGCAGCCACTTAATCTCTATAGGTTTTGTTTTAGTTTATCAATGTGCTTCTCTCCCTCACAGAATTGTCACCCCAGTTATTGTTATTAATCTTGATCTTGCCCCCACCGCTGCATCATTACCTTGCACTTGGGGATGTTCAAATATTTCAATTAAACACAACTTCAAGATGAATGTATAGATTAATTGCATTATTATTTAAATTTCATAAATCATCATTAGAATACAAAACCATTTACCAAATGAGAAAAATCTCTGTATGCATTGACAGTATGTCTTACTTTGAGCATCAACTCTTAAAACAAAAACAGCAAACAATAATGGTGGGATGAAGAATAAGATGATATCTGCTATCCATACAGAGCACTTGCTTTGTGCCAGGCATTATGCTAAGGATTTTAAATATACTGTCTTATAAAATCATTATAGAAAAACAGTGAAGTAGGTTATCAGTCAAGTGCACATTTTAATTGTGCTGTTTCTTCTACATGTGAAGAGAAATACTGATGCCTATTAGCTGATTTAAAGCATCAGAATTTGTCTTGAAATGCTGCCACTTCTGGAGCCAAACATCTCTAATCACATGCTTCCTCTAATTATTCTAGTTAGGGCCTTATTGCTTCATATCCTGTTGGCCTTAGTGAAGAAAAGTTCCTGGCAGAGGCAAATTGCCTTTCTTTATGTGCCTTCATTGCATGAGCATTCACATCCTGCCCTCCCTCTGGTACCCAGAGGGGAAACACGGAATGCCAGGCACATGATGTGACTCATCCTCTGAGAGCTTTATTCCACTAAGTGGAGAATTTGGCACTGTACAAAATTTTCTTCTGCCATTTGTTCTTACCCTTCTATCTCCATAAGAGTGAAGGAGCTGCATAGATGGATCTTTCACTGTAGCAGGCCCAGAGGAGAATTTTCTTTTTCTTTTTCTCCAATTTTCTTCTCAAAAGGTTTTTTACTTTTTTTAAACATATGTCAAGAAACAATTTGAACAGAAAAACGCTGAATATGCTTTACTGATGTTTCCTTGTGGCCTCAAATGGATCATGTCTATCCATGTTCTATTAACATCTTCAAACTGTTTGTCATTACATTTCATTAGGGGACATTTAGTCTTGACTCATAAGCACAAAGACATTGCAAAAGCAAATGGGGTGGAAAGGGAAGAAAAGACTGACTATGGTTGGCCAATAGCCCTCCCTCTTAATGTTCTTCAAGCGAATATTGACTGGACTTTTTAGGCCCCAGCAAAAGGGGCCTAAAAAGGGGCTCACACTTCAGCCTCTTTTGTATAACATGTCAAGCTACTTCACCTCTTTGTGCCTCTGCACATACTGTTTCCTTTGTGTAGAATATTTTTCACCCCCTTGTCCACCTGGCAAAGTTAAAGATACTTCACAACCTAGGACAGGTGACTTCCCTGTTAATCTACTCTGTCCTGGAAAGTTAATCACACTTTCAGTGATCAGCTTGTGTGTACATACATAGTACTATCGCTATACATATCACACTGGTTATAATGTCCTTCTTTGTATTTATATTTCTTCTTGAGAGTAGAATCTGTTCCGAGTATAATTTACTGGCACTTAGTAGTTTCGAAATTTATAAAAATTTAGTTGTTGAATATTGACTTAAAAAGTCTTAAATTTGCATCAATGTTTGGTTGTAGATTTTTCTTTTCTTGCACTGGACAATATAACCTTTTCAATGCAGAGATAGTTTCCCCTCTACTTGCTCCACCCACTAGAACTAAAGTAAGTGCAATGTCCAAGAGGACTGGTGATGGGTAATTACTCTTGTCAGGTGCTTTCAACTAGCATCAAAATCGGGCCCTTTATAGCACATATTCATATAAATGACAGCTCAAGTCAAACCTATCTATCTCCCTAAATAAATGAAACCATTTCCCACCCTTCAAACATTTTTTTCTTTTCTCTAAGGTTATGTCAGAAATCATCATGATTAATAGTCAACACGTCCACTCCACTCAATGGAACTTCTAAAGAATTTGTTCTTCTTTTAGAATTCTATAGGAAATGAAATCGTTCCAAAGTAACTACATACCTCCAAAGAAAACTTGGAGGAAAAGATATCTGTCATTAGTGGATATTTACTTATATTGTTAGCAGCATTAGTATCATTATCACTGCATAATAAAGCCCTTTGTTATCAAATTACTTCATTTGAATATAAAATCGCTCATTGCATTTTTCATTTATTCATTCATTCATTCCTTTTCTTGCACTTCTTTCATAATTTGTGACAGCCTATAATCATTTATTTAAAACTGGAAAACTATAATTAGATGACACAATAAGGGTATAGAAAAAAATCTAGGAGGAAAAGCATACATATATGTTAATATATATAAAGTTCTGTTCCCTTATTTAAGATAGACAGAAAACTTAATTCTAAGCTTCCCAGTAACCAAAGTAAAAAGGGAAACACAGAAAGAACAAGATGCACAATATCCATGAGGTAAAAACAGATCAACTGCTTCAGAGAAATTCTGTGAATCTTCAAAGTGAGGCTAGAATCATCTCCTTTATGAGAAATTTCTTTCTGGGATTACTGCATTTTTAAAATTTATCCTATGAGATCTTTCAGTGTGACAAAATAGATCTAACTATGTCTCATGCAGGAATGTGTATGTGCATATATTGATACCTTTCTTTTTATTCATAATTTATTGTTTTTATCTCAAGAAAAAGATAAAGTAATAATATATCATTTATATATGATATGTGCATAGCATGTGTGCATTATATACAATACATATAATACTATATATTATATATATATCACATGTACATATTGTATATCATGTGTACATATTGTATATGTGTTTCTGTGTGGGTGTATGTCCAGTCCAGAGACAGTACAACATTTGAACAGAGAAAATTTAATATAAATAACTATTAATGAAGTATAAAATTATTAAGTAGGTAACAGTTAATAATTCCCTCTCCCTCCATCTCCCTGCTATAGGCAGAGCCTGTCAAGGAGTGGCTGGTACAGCAGAAATGTTCTTTGCAGAGTCTCAGCCCCAGAATCACAGAGCAGAGCATCGAAGGGCAAGTTTGAAGCTGAGACACAATAACTTGATAACTGGTATGCTTCTTCTTCTCAGGAAGACAGTGCTATTTTGGTAAAACAGGTTTGTAGGCCAAATAATTTGACTAGTTTCAATATTAATATAGGATCCCATTTTCCATACTTGACCTAGAATGTTATTACTCAAAAGGGAATATTGGCCTTGGAAAGTCATATATCCAGAAGGAAAATTCAATAGGTCATATTTAAAGTAAAGGATATAATTTTCCTACATATTTTAATTTCCATTGTCTCTCATATTCTCTCTCTCTTTCTCTCTCTTTTTCTTTCTTTGATTCATGGCAGGAGAGAGGCTGCTTGCTGTATGTCCCTGGTATAAATATTATCCATATCTCAGGTCAGAATAAGCAGGAATATGAAGACAAAAATCAGTGCAAAGTAAGTTGATGAGGGAGATAGGTGAGAGATGGATACCATGTTAAATGTCAGTTCTGTTGAACAGCAAACCTTTTGACTATGAAGTATATTTTTGGAATTCTGTAAGGTTTCTGAAGATGTGGCATAATCAAACAATTTTCTCAAGAACCATGTAGGATATCTAGTTGAGTAAAGGGGTAAGGAAAGATTTATCTTCATAAAATGGAAAGACTGGCATTATGTCTATTGATTAAACAGTACTTCCTGTTGTAAAAACAGATGTTATTCTACAAATAGAAACAAATAAAAAACACATTCATTTTCATATTATGAACAAACTAATATTTATGGGGAGGAGGAAATATGGTCCCTCGCGTTCTCCTAACCACTTTCACATAGGAATGTTTTCACCACGCAGAAGAATTGCACTTTAGAAAGGCAATTTGACTAAGGCTGAAAATCTGCCATGCTGTGGCTGCTGTGATTTCTCACATCAGCAACCATGCACAGAAGCGAGTGCTAAATGAGACCCCTTCCTTCTCTACCCTATCTTCTGCTTTTCCTCCCTATGCTTTTCAGAAGCTGACAGACAGTAAATATCCACACAACAAAGCAACCATAAGTGACAGATTAAAGATAAGTTTCTCTCATTTGCCAGGGAAGATTTAGAATATGTACCATAATTCTATGTAATGCTAGAGCAGCAGGTGAGTCTAGAAAATAATTTTGATTTTTGATTTCAGAAATAATTCTATTTTATACTGGTAGATCTTCCAAAGATGACCCCAAAAAGTCCTAAAATAAAGTCATAATTTTTCCTCTCCTGCCTTTTTCTGTTTTGCTGAATTTTATAAGTTAGCATCTCAACATTCCACTAAAATGATTGCCGATTTCCTAAGTCCTCAATTCAGCAAGAAAAAGACATATCACTCAATAGTAAAATGGTCAGAGATTTAAACAGGCACGAAAAGGGATATCTAAATATACAGCAAATATTTATGAAGCTATTCTGACTAGTCACCAAGAAAATGCAAATTAAAAGCCACAATAAAATATTACTATATACCCAATAGAATGACAAATTTTAAAAAAGACTGACAATATAAAATATTGTAACAATATGGAGCAAATAGGACTTCCATAAACTCTTTGTAGGATTTTAAATGGACTCAACCACTTTGTAAAACTGACACTTTGTCACTATCTGTGTGAGTGGAACACAGGCATATATAACTATATTTCTAACTGAAATATGTACAAAAATACACGCATAGGGGTGTTAATAGCAGCGTTCTTCATAACAAAAACCTGGAAACAACCTAAATGTTCTGCCCCAGTAAAATAAATAATTGTGATAGAAGCAAACAACAGAATATTATACTCAAATAAAAATTAATGATATACTGCTATACATAGCAAAATACACAAAATTCACAACATAATATTGTGGGGAAAGCTGGACCCAAAAGAATATATATTTTACTATTCCATTTATATATAAAGTCCAAAAAGGTGAAACTATCCCATGATGTTAGAAGTAAAGGATGGTTGTAATCTATGGGCAGGAAGTGGTGGTGATCAGAAGGGGGAACAAAGGAGGCTTTTAGAAGGGGTGCTGTTCATGGTCTGTTTCTTGTTCCGGGTAGTGTGGTTACACAGGTGTGTTCACTTGTAAACCTTGAACATTTTTGTTTCACTGCTGCCTATGTAAGTTATACTTCAGTTAAAATGTTTATTTTAAAAGAATAGAAACAGAGAAGGAGAGACCATGACAAGTACTATTTTTATATCAAATCTGTTTGAAATATTGGTTTTTACTATAAGTCTCCAGTTTCTTTAAATCCTTTTTACTCTCTCCACTAACCTCCCCAATCCTCCTTTTGCAACTCTAGCTACCTCCACTTCTCTCCTGGCAGCAGCCTGCAGCCAAGCTAATCTTCCAACCTTCCTGTCTGCAGTCTGGCCTCATTCCCATTCATTCTCATTCTTACTTTACTTTGTTAATAGCATACTTGTATTTTAAAGTTATCATGCATATGAAACAGTATGATAAATGTACAGTTGATGGGATAAGAATCAACAGAAAATAAATCAACAAAAGGAACACCCATATGCCCACACCAACTGCTTAACAAATAGACATTACTTTGAAGTTTTTCATTGTACCTAGATAATCCCAACCCCCATCTCCCAGAGTTATTCAATATCCTAAATTTTGTGTTAAACATGTCCTTGCTTTTATTTTTAGTTTTACAACATAATATAGTTATAAACTAAACATCAACACCAACTAAAAATGGTTGAAGCACTATTTTGTTTGGTTTTACCTGTTTTGAAATTTAAATTAATGAAATTATACTCTGTGGGCATTTTTTTTCACTCTAGTATGCTGGTATGATAATGAGATTAATTTACAGTATAGATTTTACATGAATCCTAGACCTTTTACTCCATTCTTTTTTTCACTGCTGAATAATATCGAGTGCATAAGTATACCACAAATTATTCTATTTTTTGTATTTGCATTGTTTATGGTCTTTTTGTCATTTCAAATAGTAATCTTAAGAGCATTCTTTTGCCTGGCTCCTGTATAGGTACAAGAGCTTGTAGGGGATATGCCTAGGAGTAGAATCACTGGGTCCTCAGGTATACACATTTTCACATTTACTAAGTAATACCAAATTATTTTTCAAAGTCATTAAACCAAATGATTTCCTATTGTCCCAAATCTTTGCTTAGTATTGTCATTATTTTTAGTCATTCTAGTTAGTGTGAAATTTTACCTCAACATTTTCATATATTTAATGGCCATTTCATTTGTATATCCTCATCTATAAAAATACTGATCATGTCACTTGCTCATCTTTCCTTTTTCTTTTTCCTCTTTGGTCTTTTTCTTATTGATTTCTGATAGCATTTATATACTTGAATACTCCTGTTTTTTCCCTCAGTAATCAGTGTTGTAAATATCATTTCCCACTAGGCTTTTCTTTTCACTCTCTATACTGTATCTTTTGATGAATAAAACTTCTTAAATTTTATATATGAAATTATCAATGTTTTCTTAATGGTTTATGCTTTTTATGTCTTGTTTAAGAAGTTTGTCAGATTCTGAGTCTTGCTGAATTTATTTATCAATTCCAGGAGTCTCTTGGTTGAATCCTTGGGGTTTTCTAGATATAAACCATATCATTGGCAAAGTTCCTAAAGATTTCTCCTTTATTTCTTCAATCAATTTAAAGTATTATCTTTCACATTTAAGACCTTGATCAATCTGGAATTTATTTTTATACATGGATGAAGTAGGTGTCTATCTACTTATATAGATAGATAGATAGATAACCAATGGTCCCTTTACCATTCAACGAATAGGTCATCTTTAGCCCACTGATTTACAATGCCTCTCTGTCATATACCAAGTTCCCATTCACATGTGGACCTATTTTTGGCTCATTTATTACTTAGGCAATACCAAAGTGTTTTAAGACATTTCCTTTTTAAAATAGAAAACTAAAAATATTTTTATTCATTAAGTTGAATTAGAATTGTAAGCAATAATTTATTAACTAAATATTTGTGTTTGCAGTGAAAATCTATAAATCAAACAATAAAATCAAAAACATGAAAATAGTTTCTTTTGCAGTAAAATTTATTAGGAAACTTTCATTATATATAAAACAAATTTCTATCTACTCATTTAGAAATTTAGGTAATTACACTTTTGGAGTGAATTCACTGCTATCTTTATAAACTGCATAACCTAGAATATTTTTTACTAAATATGAATTATGGTTTTGTAAAAATTCTTTCTAGATCAAGTGACTTTTTTCTTAATCCAGGACATGTTTAATTAGGAAAAATATGAAAATCTTCTCATTGAACTCATGTTCAGTTATTAATTATAAAATGTATTCAATAAAATGCTTTTACCTTTGGCTGTGGCTCCACAAAGAAATGTTGCCCATATATTAATCACATTATTTGCATGAACAAAGGAAGTTATTTTTGAGATTATATATATATCACACAATTTCTTTATTCATTCATCTGTAGACAGACACTTAGGTTGTTGCCATATCTTGGCTATTGTGAATAATGCTGCAATGAACATGAGAATGCACATAGCCTTTTGAGATAGTAGTTTAATCTCTTTTGGATTATCCAGAAGTAGGAGTGCTGGATCACATGGTAGTTCCATTTTAAATTTTTAGAGAAACTTCCACACTGTTTTCCATAATGGCTGTATCAATTTACATTTCCAGGAACAGTGTACAAGTGTTTACTTTTATCCACATCCTTGCCAACATTTATCTTTGTCTTAATGATAATAGCCATTCCAACAGGTGTGAGGTGATATCTCACTGTGTTTTTATTTACATGGAATTCATTTTCTTTATTATTTGTTTTTATTGGATCGTGACAAAATTATATACATGTTGATTTTTCCAATCAATGAACATCAGATATCTTTCCAACTATTTGTGTCTTCTTCAATTTCTGTCATCATTGTCTTATGGTTTTCAGTATACAGATATTTCACCTCTTGGGTTAAATTTATTCCTAAATATTTTATCCTTTTTGATGCTATTTTAAATGGTATTGCTTTCTTAATTTCTTTTTGGATAGTTTATACTGAGTGTAAAGAAATGCTACTGATTTTTGTATGTTGATTTTTTTATCCCATAACTTTACTGAATTCATTTATTATTTCTAACAGTTTTTTTTTTATTGAGTCTTTAGGGTTTTCTATATATAAGATCACATCATCTGAAAACAGAGGCAATTTTACTTTTTCTTTTCAATTTGGATCCCTTTTATTTATTATTTTTCCTAATTTCTCTAAGACTTCCAATACTATGTTGAATAGAAATGGTGAGAGTGAGCATCCTTGCCTTGTACTGGATCTTAGAGAAAAAGCTCTCAGGTTTTTTTCCATGGATTATGATTTTAGTTGTGGGCTTTTCATAAATCCTCTTTATTAAGTTGACACAAGTTCTTTCTATATTTATTTTGTTTAGAGTTTTTATCATGAAAGGATGTCAAACTTCATCAAATGTTTTATATCTATTGAGATGATAATGTTATTTGTTTTTGTCTTTTGTTCTTTTAATGTGGTGTATCACATTGATTGATTTATGTCTGTTGAACCATCCTTGCATCCCAGGGGTAAACCTCATTTGGTTATATTGCGTATTTCTTTTAATGTGCTGTTGAATTCTGTTTGCTAGTCTTTTAATTGGGTATCTTTGCATCTATGTTCATAAGGGATATTGGTAAGTTCATAGTTTTATTTTCTTATGGTCTGTTTGGCTTTGGTATCAGGGTGATGCTGGCCTCACAAAATAAGTTTGGAAGTGTTTCCCCTTCTTTTATTTTTTGGAAGAGTTTAAGAAGGATTGTATTATTTCTTCTTTGAATGTTTGGTAAAATTCACCCATGAAGTCATCTTGTCTTAAACTTTTCACGAATGCCCCCTCTCACTTTCCATCTGATTTTCCAACTTCCATTCAAAACCCTCCGAACAATACTAACCATTACTTACTCCTAGCAGTTTTCCCTAATCACACCAGTAGTAAAGAGATCTTTTCTTCCAATGGGAACTTCATTAGGAAGATTTAATTCTATGAAATTGGCAATGAATCATAACCTGACTGCACTATGCCATCTTTCATGTTGTTGATTTAAATTTTAAAAATATCTATGTGCTTCATGCCTTAACCAAGTATTATGACCCTGAAGGGCATAGATTTTGTTGTATGCCTCTTTTAGTCCTGTAAAATCTTGAACCTAGACAATTAGCCAATGCTTGTTCATATGAGTAAATTTGTTCATAAGCTGTCCCTAAATCAGTGGTTCTCAAACTTGAATGTGCATAAGAATTACATGGAGGGTGATTAACACAGATGAAACATGGATTGCTAGGCACAAATCTGGAGTTTCCAATTCAGTAGAATGGGAAGAGCCTGAGAATTTGCATACTAACAAATTCCCAGGTGATGCTAATGCTGCTGGGTCCAGGACCAAACTTTGAGAACCACTACTTTAAACCTCTGTGTATTGAGAATACTTGCTATAAAATGGTTCCTACTATCTGTTCCTGAGTTTCTATATCAGTATCCTTCTCTTTGTGGAAGTTTATAGAGGATATGACTCATTCAGAACTGATATATACCATACTGGTCATTCGGCTGTGTCCAGTAATTGTTGCAAATCAACTTTGGTGTATTTCTTCTAACCTTTCAGTTCCTAAAGAGTGGTATTATAAATCACAAACATTCTGCATTATAACAACATCTTCCATCCCCCCTTTTTTTCATCTTGGAATACTCTTTTATGTCCTCTTTTGATTAAGATTTATGACTTAGCTGGAATTCTTTACCTTCCTCATATTTCCCCAAAATGTGGGTGCTCATCTTATTGATACTGTGCTTTCAAGAGGACATTTGTACCTTCTTTGTTTTATGGAAGAAGGTCATATTTACAGGTTCACGCCTCCTTTTCTCTTGATAGGCAGTTGGAACAAAAGCATGATAAACGCTAGGGTGATGGGAGTGAGGGTAGAATTTGAAAGAGTTGAACCTAGAGGATATTGGAGAAAACATTTTAATATAGAGATTTAACATCTTTAGGGCCTCTTAAGAGCCTTCATAACAATTGACTCCTTTGAAAAAATCCTTACTCCCATGATTCTGGGGTGGATTCCAGGATCAGTAAGTCTCCTAAGAACCTGCAAGCCTTGTTAGTTTCCGGACTTACTACATTTTTAGTTCTTTTATTATTGTCTCAGCTCTGTTTATCTATCAGGTTTTAATAATGTTTTAAATGAAGGTCATATACTGATTGATATATTGGAGCTCTAAAATGATATAGCTGGCTTTGGGAAAAAAAGAAAAAAACACAAGGTGCTTTTAAACATGAACTGAGCATGAGAGGACGGTATGATAGAAACCCCTTACTAGTTATCAAGCTAGATTTAAAGTATGTCTTATAAAGCAGTGGGTAGATCCACCAATATGAATTGGCTTTATTTGTATGACACATTACATTTTGGCTAAAGTTATGGAGTGTGTTGTATGGCAGCGTATTCATCCTGGGGGTGGTGAAGGAATTGAGATGAAGAAGGCCAGGCAGTATTTTGTCTAAAATATTAATTTCCAAGCCAAGGCTCATAGCAACATAGCAGTTCTAATGGCAGTGGGATGGAGATGCAAGAAGTGGTTTTACTTGTTTTTCTGATTGATATTGGTGCCATAAAACACTGCTTTGGAGCCCAGGTGACAAAATGTGAACTAGAATGTATAATAATCATTCTCCCCATCTCAGTTTCCAGAAGACTCTAAGGAACATGAAACCTTGGCACCTTGAGGGTTCCTCATTGTCAATCCTGGGTGACAACCCTCGTGGCCCAGATATTAGGGTTCTTGTTGAAGGCACTGAAAACAACAGCAGTGATGAGGTGCCACCTTCAAATGACTTCACAGACAACCCCTAAAATTAGGAAGGAAGGTAGTCATGTAAAGATGAGAGGATCCAAAGATGTACTCCCAAGTCTACAGTTTCTGAACTGCCATTGAAGTCTTGAGGACTTCCAGAAAATACCTTGGCAAGAAAATAAGGCAGTGAGGTGAAGGGGATGACTTGTAGCTTAAGGTACTACATTATCACTGATAGAAGAAGCCATAGATAATTGATCGATTACTATTTATCCTTAGCCACAGACTGGTGAGACTTAGGGAACTTCAAGTATGATTATATAGGAGTATGTTAGGAGATGAATCTGGAAACCAGCTGAAGATAAGAAAATACTTTTTGTTTGCTTACTCAACTTTGCAATGATGACTCACGACCTAAAATAATAGAAGTGAATACCAGTTTGCCAAAAGAATTTGGTCATGTTGACCAATAATTAAAAAATCAAAAAGATTACTAAGTGAGAATAATGGATCATTATGTAAAATGAGACAAATTTAACCATCTAGAATATATTGTGATGTTCAGAGGTGTCAAATGCTCCTCAGAAAAGGATTTGAGACAATAGGTAGAAAACAATGGGGATGAATGGCTAATTAAATATCTCCTCATAAACTTGTTTGTGATCATTGGATAATATTTTACTGCTTGAAATTTATATATTTTTTAATAGTAAGAATGATGACATTAAGAAAAGAAAAATAGATGCTCAGTGCATTTGAATTTTAATCAGCAATCTTATGTTTTCATTGAGTAAAACCAGAATAAATCTGCAGACAACATAATTCTGGGTTTGCAATTTGGGTATTGGGTTCATCTTTATCAATTATTAATCCTTTAACTCTCTATATTGCTGAGAAATCTATAATTATTTTAGATAAATGTCCTATGCAGTAGATTTCTAGACTATTTGGAAAATACAGTGATTAAAGTATATTTCCTTTAGGATTTTCTTTTTCCTGACATTGAAAACAAAACTTCTCCATTTGTGGCTAAGCATTTTTATGCCATGCATTACATATAAATAGAAAATAAACATGAAGCCAAGATAGGAAGTCATTTTTCAAAACTAACTTTAACACTGACTCATTTAAAAATTAAATCAATTAATTCATAAAAACTATTTTTTCTTGATGAATTGCAATCTCCTTGTCAATCAGGGACAAATGATCCAAATAAATATCTTACAGCTATGGCAACACACCTTTCATAAGAATAGAAAGATAAACAGAAATATATTTTCAAAAGAGAAGGAATTTTCTTCAAAACATTAGATGCTAGATGCGCAGTAATAAATATGCTATGCTACTAGCATTAACATACCTCTTTGGCACACACAAAAGGAATAAAGAACATTGAGTGTAATAGTAAGTAAAGCTTAGTTGCATGGCATTTTTCTTTGTAATTTGATTTTAAAAATGAGATGCTAAGGTTATAATATCCAATGTTCAATGTAAATATACTTCAGGTACTTTTAAAGCACAATATCAAGAAAACTGAGTACCTTCATTTTGCTTTATAGCATTGATCAGACTTATAATAAAATAATTATTTGAGTGACAATTTTTAAATCCCCTCTTCCCTTGCCAAATCTAAGATTCCATAAGGGAAGAAACTATGTCTCTCATTTTGTTCATGGCACTGCCTCTAGTAACTGGGATATTGTAAGTCCTCAATGGGAAATTTGTTGAATGAATCAATGAGTTATTGTACATTCCCTTCAACACAATTTTGACAATGATCATAACTTATTGTCTTTTATTTGCTCAACTATTTACACATAAATACATTAAATTATTCCTCGGTACTTATAAGGACGTGGGTTTCTGGTCTATATTAAAAATCTAACAAGCATAGAAAAGGTTAATCTGTGGCAAAGCAAAATAAGTGTTTATCTGAAAAAAATTCTTGGACCTCACATATCTCCTTTCCTGATGCCTTATATTTCATCACTTAAGATTTCTCTCTGTTTTTCTGCATTACTTTTCCCAATGGTCTTATTTTAGAATGCAGATTCTCTAGGGAGGTGATATTCAGAGTCTAGAATATATTAGTGTGAATTAGTTTTGCCATTTCACTTTTCTAATTGGGTTTTTCTGGCAAAAACTCTAGACTGAAACGATCTCGGTGTTATTTTCCAGTCTCACGATTAATACAATAAAAATATATACAGGATACAGAGGATGGAAGGCTCAAATATACTAGAGTGGAGGGTCATGAAAGGTTTCCTGCACTTCCTATTTGGTTGGCAACTCTCTACCTTAATGATTTATTTAGTAACATTTTCAAATATTTAACCTCCTATATTCTGGAGATGATTGATTCAAATTGTTAGTAGCTGAAGCTTTCTGATACATTTTTTTAGTAAAAATGTTATTGACATACAACATAAATACAGACAAGTATTCAACTTGCAAATGTACAGCTCATTAAATTTGCACAGTTAACGTATTCGTATAACCAGCACCGAAAATACTAGCAGCCCCACAAAAGCTCTTCTTGTGCCTCTTTCCAGTTACTGACTTTTTATAACATATATACATTTTCTGATATTTTTAATAGCAGCTCTCTATAGAATATGTAGGCACTTATCACCTAGCTTTTTCAGCTTTTCACCTCTAGCCAACATTCTGCGAAATGAAACACAATCCCATTCAACATCCTCTGACATATCTAAAAGATTGAAAGACCAAATCTCTTAAAATAATTTTGAGATTCACCCAAAGGAGCAATAACTCTAATTTTTACATTTAATGTTTGATATCTTTCCTCAAAATCAAATCAGGAAATGGATTCCATCTGTTCTTATTACCTCTTGCCTTGAAAACTTGGGAAGTTAGCACTGAAATTTTCCCCTGAAAGTAATTATTTTCAAAGAGACAGGTCCTAGTCAATCCGTCACTTCTACTGAGTTAAATAGGAAAGACATCCAAATTCTCAATGAACTTTAGATTTAGAGAATTAGACCTGCAAGACACCATATTGATCATTCAATCCAGCCAACCCAATTTACAAATGAGAAAGTGAAGGCGCAGAAAAGTGAAGTGTTTCATCACAATGTTAGGTTAGGCAGACCTGCTATAGGACCCAAGTCTCCCAAAATCCAGTGCGTAGTTCTTTCCAAACTATAGGCAGAGCTGCTTCTGTGGAGTGACATGGTCTGGATTTAAGCTCTGGCTCTACCACTGACTAGCTAGGTGAGCTTTAGCAAATTGCCCATGTCTTTAAGCCTTGGTTTACTCATCTTCATAATGAATTCTTATGATAAATGAGATAATGTAGGTAAAGTGCTTAGGATAGTATCTGGCACATAGTCAACACTCAGAAAATGAGAATTATTGCTGCTGCTATTGTTAATACAGAAAAAGAAACCATATTTGACTTTACTGCATATGTTCTCATAAATATGAGGCATCGGGCATTTTAAGAAACTCTTAGGGATATTATAATGGAGTGTGGCCCTCTTCATCTGGCAGCCATCTGACACACCCTAATTTTCCCTAAAACCCATGAACAAGACTATTGGTGGAGGAAAAGTAAATAAAACAAGACCAAAAAATATGTTCTTTAGTCCACAGTCCTTAGCCACCCTTGCAGCATTATTGAATGTCATAGAATTATATACTCCCTCAGAAGGCTTACTCTAACCCTCTTAACTCTCTTCCTCTCTTGGAGATGCGGGGAATAAGGAACATCCACTGACAAACAGATAATTATCTATGGCTGTAAAGACACTTTGGAATGCCTTTCTGATACATTTCTGTATCCCAAAGGCACCTCTGGGAGATACAGTAAAAATCAGTTATAAATGGATTAATAAAGGTATGGCTGTTCGCCAAAAAGAGAGACTACCTCTTACCTGCTGCCTCACACATGATGAGTTGTGGAACTCTTTTCTCCCCTGATTTGGACACCAACACAATATAGCCTAAGAGGCATTAACTTAATGAGCAGACACATGCCATCTTTGGATCATTTTCTTCTTGTATTCATTTTTTTTTGCAAATGTTCCATTGTTAAGTCATATCTCTCACATCTCATATTTTTCCTTTGCATTTATCCCACTAAAATTTATCTTGATTAAATCTTATTATTTCAAACTATCAAGATTGTTTTAGACAGTAGTTTAACATATAGTGTTACCTATTCATCCCAGGTTTTTTTATTTCAGCATATTATGGGGGTACAAATGTTAAGGTTATGTATATTGTCCTTGCCCTCCCTCCCCCGAGTCAGAGCTTCAAGCGTGACCATCCCCCAGACGATGCGCCTCACACTCATTATGTATGTACATACACATCCCCTCCTCCCCTCTCCCACCTGACCGACACCCGATAAATGTTATTCCTATATGTCCACTTAGGTGTTGATCCGTTAATACCAATTTGCTGGTGAGTGCATGTGGTGCTTGTTTTTCCATTCTCAGGATAATTCACTTAGTAGAATGGGTTCCAGCTCCATCCAGGAAAATACAAGAGGTGCTATATCACCATTGTTTCTTAACGCTGAATAGTACTCCATGGTATACATATACCACATTTTATTAATCCACTCATGTATTGATGGACACTTGGGTTTTTTCCACAATTTTGCGATTGTGAATTGTGCTGCTATAAACATTTGAGTGCAGGTGTCTTCTTTATAGAGTGTCTTTTATTCTTTTGGGTAGATGCCCAGTAGTGGGATTGCTGGATCAAATGGTAGATCTACTTGTATCGCTTTAAGGTATCTCCATATTGCTTTCCACAGAGGTTGAACTAGTTTGCAGTCCCACCAGCAGTGTATGAGTGTTCCCATCTCTTCGCATCCATGCCAACGTTTATTGTTTGGGGACTTTTTGATAAAGGCTATTCTTACTGGAGATAAGTGATATCTCATTGCAGTTCTGATTTGCATTTCCCTGACGATTAGAGATGTTGAGCATTTTTTCATATGTTTGTTGGCCATTATTCTGTCTTCAGAGAATTGAGCATATATCTCTTATGCCTGCTCCATGCATTTTTATATTTAACAGACTATAAGGGAAGGTACTAATACTGTATGATGTATAAATCTCCCATAACACAAATATTGATATGGTCCATTATTCAATATACTTTGCATATAGTCATTCAGATACCTGCAAATTTATTAATACTTAAGTGTACAATTTACCCAGTTTTTTTATTATCATCTTAAAATAATAAATAAGGTGATAAGGAATCTTGTCTTTCCCCTCCAGAAATAACAGGAATAACCCCATGAATTTATTCAAATATATGCATAGTCACTAAAATATAAAATAATTGATATTGGCCAATCACATTAGAGCTACTGTAGGTCAGATTCCTTTTACTAAAACTCTTATTTAGTTTTGATCTTTGTTTTGTCAACTTAGAAAACATAAATTTTGGAGTGTACTAAATTATTTCAGGTTTAATTTTTATTGAAATCTAAATACACATTCCCTGGAATAATACCATTACTGAAAGTTTTGCAGGTCTTTTTCACATAGTGGAAATAATTTTTTTTAAGTGAAAAATAATATATTTCAGGTTAAATTGATAAGAGTGATAAAGAAGGTGACTACATTACATGGTTGCATACTTAGATAAATATAAATACATATATATATACATATGCATATTTTTATAAAAATAGAAATTTCTGCTCATATTGTTCCATAAACCTTTTTTTTTTTTTTTGAGACAGTCTCTCACTGTGTTGCCCGGGCTAGAGTGCCGTGGCATCAGCTTCGCTCATAGCAACTTCAAACTCCTGGGCTCAAGCAATCCTCCTGCCTCAGCCTCCCAAGTAGCTGGGACTATAGGCACGTGCCACCATGCCCGCTAACTTTTTTCTATTTTTAGTTGTTTGGCTAATTTCTTTCTATTTATAGTAGAGACAGGGTCTCACTCTTGCTCAGGCTGGTCTCAAACTCCTGAGCTCAAGCAATCCTGCCTCGGCCTACCAGAGTGCTAAGATTACAGGCGTGAGCCACCGTACCTGGCCTAAACCTACTTTTTAATGTAACATGTTTTGAGAACTTTCCTTTCTGTAAAACTGTAGTATTATTTCACATCCATCATTTCTCTCCTGCAAACAGTGCCATCATTAACACATATGTGCTTCCATGTTCATGTGTGTAAATATCTGTAGTACTTTATAAAAAATGAAATTGCAGATTAAAAGTATACACATTTAAAGTTTTAATATATTGCCAAAGGAGGTCCCTTAAATGAAACAGTTTCCTTATATCTATGACAAAAGTATGAGGATACATTTTTAATTTTTTCCCATTTGGTTGGTAAAATAATGGATATAGCATCTTTTTATTTTAATTTGCATTTTCCTAATTTTTAGTGAAGTTATACATGTTTTGTTTTGCTTTTGCTTTTTCACATAATGGAAATAATTTTATACTCCATCGAGTCTAGCTACCTAAAAAAACACTAGATTAATCCATGAAGTAGACATCAGGTAAACAACATAAGATTCTATTACACAGTTCTCAAAGGATGTACTTATATGCCTCAACATTATTCTGATTCAGTAAATAAATGAGAGTCCTAGCAATCTAAGAACTTTTCTGCTCACATGAAGGCTTGCTTGTTCAACAATCTCTCTGGGAGTTTCAAGACACCCATCTGCAGCTGTTCTACTTCTTACTGGGCTTTTTGAAACACATGCTTCACAAAGAAGAAACAATCTGCTCATTCAGGCACAGAGTAATATCACAGCATACTTCAGGAAGGGGAAGAGAAAGTGGCCACTAGAAATGGATGTGGTTTTCTGGGGGTCAGTGTAAGAATTATATGACAACTCATTTCCTGTCATTACTAAAAGCCACAATTCATATAAGGAATACGGCTTAATCATGATATACTTATGGATTTGGATGGACTTCAAAAATGTTATCTAAAACCCAAGGGAATTTTTACGGTTATTACTTTTTTTAATTCTACTTATGTGTACCTGTTATTTATCTCTTTTGTCTCTTGGCTTCAAATATGCCCTTGTGTATTCTACAATGGTAGAGTTGAAACTCTGAAAACTATCTTTTCCAGGCTCTTTTGCCAGTTGGCTACCCATAAGCTTCAACCAGTAGAAGACACTTAGGAGAGACTGGAAAGGAAGGGAAAAGAGAGGGAACTATTTTTGCTTCACGTCCCAGCATCACCAGTTCCTTTTTACAGTTCTCAGAAACAGGCTCATTGTGCCTACTCACAAGTACAAAAATATCCAGGAGTTTTTACCTCTTCAGAGCTCTGAGCCCAAGCTATCTAGGGTCCCTCCTCTATGATCCTAAGTTACCAAAGTAGCTGGGTGGTGACCTCAGTCTGAATGTCAGATCAGCCAGTCCTCTCTTCCAAGCTTCTAGTCTCTGGTTATCTCAACCTCTTCCCTTTTATATTCTCAGATTTAGAGGGTAGATGCTTCCTGCAGATATGTTTGGATTACCAGGTGTTTTCTTTTTGTTCCTTTAGCTCTCCAACATCTGTATATACAATTCCCTATATAAAATTCCTTCTGTTGAATACCTAGTGTGGTTTCTATTTAACTAACTGGTCCCGAACTAATACATTATAAAATGACTTATTTATATTTTTCAGAATTCCCTCTAAAAACATTTTTAAAATATCTCTTCTCGATAACATTATATACAAGTCAAGTAGATTTTGTGCACATTTGTCTCTTGAAAAAGAAGTGATATTTAGCATCTGCAAGTTATCAAGTTACTGAAATGGTTATTTGAGCCTTAAAAACTAAGATATATTAATACATACTTATTCAAAAATTATAAACACTTGATGCAGGGAAGTAAATTTTGTTAAAGAAGATTCTGTCATAAATTTTTTTCTTGCTGATTATGCAAATATTTTGCCAAAGAACAATATTTGTTGGCCACCTATCATGAATAATGAGCTCCATACTGACAGACTGGGTCTATACAAACAATTAGAAGATGAGACTGATGCAAACTGATATTTGTTTACTGCCTAGATGGCAGCTGAGTGCTTTCAAAATATGTTTCCTTAGTTTACCTTCATAGAATTCTATGAGACAAATATGATTGCCATTTTGTAAAAGAGGAATATCAGGAAGAAGAGGATAAATTGCTGCCCAAGGTCACAAAGCTGGTGTGGGATAGAGGCAGAAGTTTTATCCAAAGGTCTTTTACCACTTGTATCATATCCCCTTCCTGCTTAGAAGCCACAATTCCTGGCTTCAATAACTATATAGATAAATCACACCATCATAAATATTACTTAAATTTATAAAATTAAATGTATATAATCATAAAAAGATTTGATAATTTAACTTATTGACTTAATTATTTAACTTCCATCAAAGATTATATATTCTCAATTCTAGTTTTACTAGGTAAAACCAAAGGATGAAAAATTTGGAAAGGTATAAAGAAATAATTTAATAAATTCTCCTGCTATTAGACAAGTCCTTCTCCTAATGCCCATGATAAAATTCTGTAAAGAAAAAAAGAAATAATTAGCATGGGAGAAGGGAGATATAACACTGAAGAATTTAATTGAATTTTGTTGAAGAAAGAAATGACAGACTAAACAACAAATAGGGAAACGGTACAGTTATCTTGGTAGAATAGAAGTAATAGCTGATCAGGGACATAGACACTGGGATTTCAAATCCCATTCTGCCACTGAATCACTTGGTAACATTTGACAAGTTATACACTTCCTGTTTTTCACTTCTCTCAAAGGAAAACAGAGGAAAGATGATATGATAGTAATTCTATATAACATAGGACCATTGTGAGGAATAACTATTCAAAGAAATTAGTATAAGGTACTTCAAAAATATTAAATACTACACAATAATAAACTTTAATATACAAAAATGTTTCAAATTTCTAGGTTACTTTAACAACTAAATCTTAAAGTGATCCTTTGAAAACAGGACAAGATGCTATATGTAAAATTATATTAAGAATTCATTTCTATTTTCATTTCAGTCGTTCCAACAGAAAAAGCTGGCGAATAAACAAGAATTGTGCAGACATTCATATCCAGTTCTCCAGAGGCCATTGAGCCAAACTTGAACCAAATCCCCTGACTGTTAAGTTTTGTCTAACTCAGACATATTTCTACAAACAAATCCAAGGGCTATATGGAGACATTAAGAAGGTAGCGTCTCTGCAAGTTTTGCAGGAGGACGCTAGAATACTTCAGCAGGCATATAGCATGCTGGGAGGGATAAAGTACTGAAATAGAGGGCCTAAACTAGTTGGCATGCAGGGATGTCTTTGACAAAAACAGTAGCCCAGAAAGTAATGGATACTAATAATCTGAACCAAAATAAACAAGTCTTAGCTAAAATATAAGCCTAAAACAAAATGTAAGACCCAATATTCAATACTATTCATGGATTCAGAATGTAGTATAATTTTGGACAAATGTTGAAATAGAGGAGGTAATATAATCTGGGAGAATGGGCTAACAACATGAACTTGGATATGATAGCAGCATATCTTGAGAAGTAGGGATACATCTAGGCAAATTTATCTAAGATAAGGCAGGAAGATGTTGAGCTAAGAACCCAGATCTGGGAAATAAAGCTAGTTTTGTAAAGGCAGGAAATCAGGCCCTGATTCACAAAGCCAGGATAGAGAGCTTTGCCCCTCCCATGCTCTAGATACAGCAGATAGGTAGCTAAGCCCCTAGGCTCTCAGAGGGATATTCAAGAGATTAGATTCCAAAAGTATTACCAAGGTGTTGAGAATTAGTAGGGTCAGTTGTTTTCCAGTCACTTCAATCCCCCCTCCATCCCTCTACCATCCACCTTCAGATCTCTGAGGACTATTATAAGCTTTCTCTATTGTCCTCCCACAAGGTATTTTGGGGAATTGCTTAATGTTTTCTCAGTCTGGACTGCACTTATTATAAAGTCAAGGGGAAGAAGCCTGCAGATTACTGAAAGAGTAATTTCTTCAACTGAGCTGGAACCTGCAATAAAAAGGAGACTGACACATAGGATTCTTTCATAACTATGCATTTATAAAATTATTAAAATATTCCATTGTGCATCAAATTAAACACTAGAAAGAAATATTACCTTAATTTTAACACATATTTACAGTGAATTGACATAGCTGACCTAGCTAGAGGACAAGAGGAAAAAAATACATACCCATGGGGGAAAATGCATAGAATTCTTTAACCAGAGAAAGATTTCGAGCTGACAAAAATTTAGCAAGATCAAGAAAAGTTTGAATGAAGTAGACTATAGAGGGCTCACTCTTAGGCACTGGAGAATCTGTGGCACAGAGAGATGAAAGGCAAATATCTCTTAACAAAACAGTGTTTTAATTTAACACTTCTTCATACTCAGCATGTGCCAAGCACTTTCTAAATTTTTGATAGTCATTCAGTAAATCCTCAAAATCACACTATGAGATGAGTACCATTTTAATACTCATTTTACAGGTAAACAAACAGAATTAAAAGAAGTGAAGTTACTGGCCCAAGGTCACACAGTTAATAAATTGTGGTACTGAAGTTCCAACCCAGGCAACCTGATTTCGGAGTCCGTGTTCGTAACCAATACATTATTCAGCCTAATCAAGAGCTAACTATAAATGGACAATTCTAGTTCTCAGGCAATTTTCAATACCTCATTGCATATTGATGATTCTTGTTTTAAGGCAAGTTAAAACACATCTTTCTAGACAATCCTCACAAAAGCCATGATTTTGTCAATAATTAATTTTAATTACCTGACGCTTCCTTTTTGTAAACACAGTGGAGTTTCTGAATAATGCTGATATTTGAGACTACAACTGGTATTCAAATAACAGGCAAACTCTATTAAAATGTAACTTATGGGTTTCATTAGTAGAAGCTGTAAAACACACTGACCTGTCTTATATCCAAATCATGGAGGAGTGGGACTTAACTCTAGTGCCTTAGGAGGTCAGATGGGAAAAAAGGTTTTACCCAAGTATCTGTGGCCACATAAAATGGACTGAAAAATCAATCAGTGCAAATGTTCAGAGGACTCTAGGTGGCCAGGATTCACATGTCAGCTCAACCAGAGATCACATTGTTAGTCACATATAGGATTCTGTGCCTGATGTTCAGAGATTTATCAGTGCCCTCATTTTTTTTTTAGATACAAAAACAGCCTCAGAATAAGCAATGGACTCAAGTCACAAAAGTGGTTAGGAGCTGAGCTGTAGATTTCAAGTCAGTCTTCTGACCTCTGTTTCTTGACCCTTAAGCCTGCTTCCCCACTCATCTGAGTTTAATGTTGGCACAAAATGATGCCAGAAGTGGAAATGAAGATAAAAAGTCAGAGGAAACTCCTCTTAGAACAGGCTTTAGCTCTGAAAGCTAGAAGGAAAAAGCACTTTTGAGCTCATGATTTAGAGAAAGTCTCTATTTAATACTATCTTTGGCAATATTGACAATTTATAACCGGGTGGTTGCAGTTATTCAGTGTAAATAATTCACTGGTGTAAGATTTACCCTCTAAACTTCAAAGACAAGAGGGAAAAAACTGCTACCATGAAGTATTTATATGTGTTTGTATAAGTCAGGATTCCTAGCAGGAAACACAGATCATTCTAGTTATTTTAAGAAAAAAAAATTAAATCAGGAACTTAGGTGTTATAAAACCATTGGAAACCGTGGAGGAGCAGGAATCAGGAGCCATCACTGAAACTCTTGGGTTCAAAACATGCTGCCATAGATATGATTCAAGGATAAGGAAGCTGTTTCTGGGTACCCATGAAGTTGGTTATTTCATTCTGAAACCCTGATTTTGATTGTCACAGCTTTTCCTAGATGCTCTCTTGGCTTTACAACCTCTGCAGGCCAGTAGAAACAGCCTCTGGAATTTGGTTTCTGCCTGAAGTCTATACTCTAAATCTCTTATGAGTGAATCTAACTGAAGGGAGGTAATTCGTATTTAGAATCCTAGCTGCAAAAGCCCCTGGAAAATGTAGTTTTTAGCTTCCAGCCTTTGCAGAATAGGATAGTACACAGAAAAGGGTAGGAATGAATGGGGAATTCCAATCAATCATATCCAGCATGGTATTCGTGTTTTATAATTTAATTATAGGAAAAAGCACAGCATAAACAAGGTTTTGAAAAAACAAAGTGTTATGGTGAGACTCCTTTTGTTCACCATTTCATGTAGAGAGAAAGGAAAGGGAGTAGAGGAGGAGTGGAGAAAGAAGACATAGTCTGAGTATTATCCCAGGCATTTCATTCCTGTTGTCCAGCTATGCAGTATGGAAGATAACTTGGAGAAGAGCCAAAAACTAAAGGATGATCTTTAAATCTTTTTAAAATGTTAACATCCCTGGCTGGGGCCATGTTTTAAGAACTTATCAGTTAATGCCTTTAAAGTTATTAGCAGGAATTGGTAACAGGGAACAGGGGTGGGCTTTAGAGACCAATTTCACCTATTTCATATTTTTCTCCTGAAAGAAATTTAATGCTATGTAACTTTGACTCAATGTTGCATGCCAGCTCCTCTACTTTTCTGATCTTCATTAAGCAAGTTGCTTGGACTTCCAATGCCTCAGTGATTTTGTATGATAAGGATGAAAATAGCATATTTATAGCGTTTTCTTGTGATTAAATTAACTAATTTTGGTAATATTTCCAGTATGAGTGTTAAATGACAGAGTAAAGATAATAATTCAAAGTTCCAAGAAATTGTTAGGAGCTGAAATAAATTGGGGTCATCTGAGTCCTAATTCGATATACCTCTTATTACATTACCCCTCTAAAACATATCTCTATCAATATAGAGAATACACATAGTCTCATGTATACTGAATGTATATAAATTTAGAGATTCTTTCAAGTGTAGAAGAAACCTGTGTGTAGGCCTTAAGAAAGTTCTAATGGAAATTTGTAACTTACAAAAAGAGTAAGTCTTCTTAAATAATTCAAATCATCCATATCATTAGTTTACACAAACAAACAGCTTTTTTTCCTTAAAAAAATAATAAGCCTAACTTCAGAAAGAAATCACTTAATCACCTGCAGATTTTGTTCTGGAGGAAAAAAAATCTACTACTTTGTTTATATGGATTTTGAAATTTTAGTCCTATGTGGACCATTCATTTTAATCTTGGATGAATAAACTCAATGTTATCCAGTTAATTATATTTAAGAGGAAACCAGAATCAGTATGATATATTATAGATACTGCCATAAACTAATATTGGTCATAAGAAAATTTTGCAAGTTAATGATAGTACATAAGCCTGTAGAAATGATAAGGAGGAAAATACACAAGATTTATATTCTTATCCATCTAGTCAGAAGAAAAGAATGTACATCCATCCATTTATTTGAGAAATATTTATTGATCATATTCTGTGTCACAGCCTACATTAAATGTTTAGAAAATAAAAATTAACATCATCGTACCATCCTAAAAAACTTCACGGTTAAGTGGGGAAGACAATGGAGGAAAATGAAAATGAAATTTGATAAACCACAATAGTGGTGTTGTAGGCTAGTTTCCATGTAATGAAGAGTCTGAGAAGTTTAATTATGCAGGAAGTTTATCAAGGTTTGCTCTGTGTCTCAACACCCACAGAGAAAGGGAAGGAAAAGAGGTTTGGCACAGGAAAAGGCTGGTTTGCCATGTAGTCTCAACAACATCTCCAGTCCATCCCATGGGGAGCTGTGAAGCTGAGACGGCCCTTCAATGTTGTCCTAAACTGGTACAAGAGGTCAGGTCTTCATAACCCCCATATCAACAAGTCATTGGATATAGTCTGCTCCTGAGAAGGAGGCATGAATTTGGGTGAGGCAGCCCTTTGCAGACAAGGGAATTTCCCAAAGATAGCTAAGAGCTAAGGGCTGTCAGAGACAGCATTCTCAGCAGCTGGGAGAATTAAGTGCTAAAGTGAAATCAGAGTAATAAGCACAGCATCCACAAGTGGTACAGACATCGAGCACTACAGGGCTTAGCTGAAGGGACTAAACTAACTCTGTGTGATGCAGGTAGCAAGTACAAGTTGGGTAAAATGTCATTGAAGAAGTATTTAACCTGAAATTTGGACTATAATGAGGATTATTCCAAGTAACAAAGCTAGGCAATCACTTTTCAGGCAGAGAGAACAGTATGTATAAAGTAATTTATCCAAAGGGAAAAAATCAGTATATCAAAGAGACCTCTACATCCCCATGTTATTGCAACACTATTGACAATATCCAAGATATAGAACCAATCTAGGTGTCCAACAATTGGTGAATGGATAAAGAAAATGTGGTATAAATACACAATGGTATATTATTCAGCCATAAAGAAAAGAATAAAATTCTGCCATTTGTGGCAACATGAATGGAACTGGAGGACATTATGTTAACTGAACTATGCCATGAATGAAAGTTGGGTACTGCATGCTCTCATTCATATGTGGAAGCTAAAAATAGTTGATCTCATAGAAGTAGAAAGTAGAACATAAGATATTAGAGACTGGAAAGTGTAGGGACAAAGGAGGGATAGGAAGAGATTTGTTAAAGGATCCAAAATTACAGCTAGATAGGCATAAATTCTAGTGTCCTATACTACTATAAGATGACTACAGTTAACAATAGTATATAGTTTTAAAGAGCCAGAATGTAGACACTGAATATTCCCAACCCAAAGAAATGACAAATGTTTGAGATGATGGATATGCTAATTACTCTGATCTGATCACTATAATATATGTATCAAAACATCACTATTTACTCCATGAATTAGTACAATTATTTGTCAATTAAAAATAAAATTAATTTTTAAAAAGTAATGGAGGTGAAAGAGCAAAGCATAATCATAGAAATATGAAAATTTAATCCAAGTGGAAATTAGAATAAATGTTAGGGAGGGAGAAGCTGAGAACTAAAGAAAGGGGTTGGGAAGGGATTTTAAAAGAGCCTTGTAAACTAGGGCAAGAAATATGGACTTTATCCTATTAAGAAATCTAGATCTAACGAGGGCCATAAAGGGAAAAAGTAATAGGATTTTATTTAAAGAAGATAAGTCCTCAAGCACTGAGGATGGTTGATTAGAATAGAGAGAAACCAACGTCAGGGCAATGCATTTACCATAACTTGAACACCAAATTGTGATGATGAGTCAAAATTATTTTCTCTTCAGGGAGAGAGAAGAGTCTGACATGAAGGAAATGAGGAAGCATAGATTCCATCAAATTATCAAGAAATAAATTAGCCTCCTCCTCCTAACCATATACACCACATACCACGCTACCCAGGCCTCAAAAGGTCTTTTCTAATTTTAGTGCCAACATCATGTAATAACTGTTAGCATTAAGGAATTCAGGTAGGACCTTTGAACATACAAATGCTTGCCAGGTTAGATCAGATAGGTAGATCTGAAAGGCAACCAGGTAAACATGGAGGGCAACCAATGACAATCGTTTAACCCTATTAATTGGCAACTAATATCCTGGATCAGTTGTTTCTCATTCAGTGATAGGTAAACAAACTAAAAAAACTTCACATGATAGGACACAAGAATATTCTATACTAGAGCATAACATTTGATAAACAGAAAACTATTTGCTATGTATGCTATAGAATAAATTATATTGTGACTTTAATAAAATCCAAGAAAAAATAGTCTTTGAAATTAGAGAAAATAAGAGCTAGCACAACAGTCTAACAAAAAAGTTTGATAGCAAAAAGATATTTAGCTATTCATTCAATAAATATTTATTGAGCAGTCTTAGGTTGTCAGACCTAAGAGGCAGACTCTGAAAAGAGGATTCTTATGCAAGTGACTTTTTTAAAAAGGAAGCACTCCCAGAAAAGACCAGTGAGGGGAGTAGGGGAAGCAAGCTCCCAGCTTCTGTCCAAAATGTAAGGTGCACGTCCAGTAATCTCACAGCAGTTACTCTCTGGCTAAAGCCCACCCAGAGTGGCTCTGTAAACTCCCAGGTGGTTCCAACTCTGTGTGTGCATGAAGAAAGCAGTTCCAGTAGCCAAAGGGTAATGCTCTGAAGAGAGGCACAGACAGTATGTAGGTGTCAGAAGCAAAGCACAGAGGGGCTGGGGGATAGGCACACACAAAGGGTAGAAGGGATCCTAGGGGATTTGAGCACCTATCACCACTGGCGTGGGTGCTACGACTACAAGGGTGAACAAGGCAGACAGGGTCCCTGCGCTAATAGACCTTACATTCTAGTCTGGGAAACGTAGAAGATAAACAAAGAAACTAAAAATGTAAATGGGATGAGGATGGGTTACATAAGTATAATAAAGGGAATTAACATGTATAAAGTAAGAAGAAATGAGGGGGCATCTTACTTTATATTATAGAGTCAGGAAAGGCCTCTCAGACAAAGGAATGTTGGTTCTGATACAGGAAACTTGAATCTTAATGAAATTAAAACAGAGCTACGTTATATAAGAAAATATAATAAAGTAAAAAATCCAATATTAGAATAAAATCTATATTAAAAGCATAAAAGAAAAAAATCAACTTCACAACACAGACTTTAAGTCCAACATAGCAAGTTCTCCAGGAGAGTGACTTATGCTTGAGTTTTAAAGGGCCACATGTGTGGGGACAGTGAATAAAGCCTGAGAGCCAAGAAGGATGGGGATTCAGACCAAAAACATGACCAAACATTCTCCATCTTGGCTGATATAAATGGTTTCTGCTTCTTTACCAATGACAGCTTTAGCCCATCTCCTCTCCTTCTGCCACTGACCATACTTTACAATTATCAGGATAACTATTAAAAACTAAAAATAGACCTCATTTCCAATCTACTAGAGAGAAAAACATAGAATGATGAGAAGGAAGGGACACTTAATCCAAAAGGAAGAAAGAAAGAGAAAAAGGAAAAAGAAATAGAAAAAAAAGGATAAATAGGAGGTATAAAATAATATAGTAGAAAAATACATCCAAATATAATAGTAACCTAAATCAACATAAACTTATTAAATTCCACAAATACAAGATAAAGATTATCATTTTGATAGAGAAATCTTTAAAGATAGATAATGCCTTAAAATAAAAGACTGGACAAAGATATGAAGAAAAAACAATTGAAAGAAAGCTGGCATATCTAAACTAATATTGAATAAAATTGAGTATGAGGGGGAAAGTAGTATAACTAGAAGGAGCATCTATTAATACAGGTTAAATGTTCACATAGAAGAGCCTTTTAGCCCAAACGGAAAAGTCCCGGGCCAGATGGCTACACTTCAGAGTTCTACCAAACA
>VBSM01003185.1:2719340-2752451 GCA_008086735.1 Cheirogaleus medius | reverse complement strand
GGGGGATGGACACGCTTGAAGCTCTGACTCGAGGAGGGAGGGGAGGCAAGGGCAGTGTATGTAACCTTAACGATTGTACCCCCATAATATGCTGAAATAAAAAATAAAAATAAAAAAAATTTAAAAATCTCACTCAAGGCCTAACTAAATTTCCTTCAGTAAGTTATGCTCTCTCCTGCTTTGGTCCCAAAATACAGAGCTGGGTACTCAGACATGTAACTGCCTCTGTAACTGGTTACCCCCTTCCAGCACAGTTTTCATCTCACTTTGTGGCCATTAAACTATCAGCCTTCCTTCCTTTCCTTCCTTTGACTTTGGGAAGGTGAGAACGATGTTTACATTGCTCATCAGTAACTCTCCAACACCTCCTAAATTACTTGGCACACAGTAGGTAGATATTGTATATCCTCTGGAATAATTTCATATTATCTTCCAGGGATAGATAAATGAAATACATAATATGCTGGCTTCACTATTAAGAAAACTAGCAGGTATCTCTGTGATATTAATATCTGATTATGGATGTTAATGGTAGTTTTATTCCAGCCAGTAAAATATAAGCCAATTGAAATCTTAATTTTAAATCCACAGGGCTGGAAAAGGCCTTAGAAATCATCGAGCTTACCTTTGTGATTTTCCAGAAAAGGAAACTAGAGCTGAAGAAGTAAAATTAGTGAGTCTGATTGCACAGCCCCTTAGATCATCAACAAATATGTATTCACTGGACACCTAATAGATGCCTACTTAGCATTCCACTGGGCACTGGTAGATGAGGAGAGAGAAGACAAGACAAGAACAAAATCCCTGTCCTCAGAGAGAATATTGTCTGATTGGGGAAACAAGGTACTCATGTATCAAACAATTAGAGGGCAATGAGAAACTATGTTATTAAGTGCTAAATTAGTCAGAACAGACGATAAATGCTATAGCCATTCAAAGTGAAGGGAAAGATAAATAACCAAATGGGCTCGTATTGATCATTTACTGCCTCATGACTCCTCTTGGAATTCTTCTTTGTGTTTATGACTGACTGTCTCCCGTGTCATGGCCAGCCCTTTTGGGAAAGGGACACTTTTGTTGCTTTCCTAATCCCCTTGCCATTAATTCCCAATTAATTATCAGTTGAAGAAAACTGACTTATGCTGTCACTTGGGCTTGCAAAAGGAACCCTTCAGAAATCACGATATTCTCTTTTATTCAATGATGTTGAAGTTTTATCAAAATAAATGAATAAAGTATATAGCATTAATACTGTATTCAAGTTTTCTTAATTTTCTCAGAGTACCACCAGAGATGATGTTTTTCTGATTCCCTATACACTGTACTTAAAAAATACAGTGACTGGCTGCTTTTGTCTACTTAACTAATACATTGCTCTTTAGAACTGGGACCTCAAGTCTTTCTGCAGATTTCTTCCACTTGATCCTTTAATTAGAATGTCTCACCTATCCTCAGTAAGCTTTAGACAGTATCCTTGATAATATCTCTAATTTTCCAGGAGGCTTGTAGGTGTTCCTATCACTTCTGGAAGCTGTGGTAGGTGAGGGAGGACCAGGGAGGTAACAGATTCTCCTTTCCCTGTGTATATGTGATCCCTCCGTACTCTACATCTCAAAGCCAAACAAGAAAATGGCTCAATATTCTCAATATTCAATAATATCTCTTAAACTCAATTTCTTGTTCTTTGCAAACTTTCTTAAAACTTCCCTGGCAGGAGTAGTCACTCCATGCTCTGTATACCTACAGCTCTCTATGGAAACATCTTAAGAGATTTCACATAGAACTGAATTGTAATGATTTATCACTGAGTTTTTCCTTTGTTAAGGTATAACTTCTTGAAAGCAGATCTCTGCAGTTTACTTTTTACTCCAGCTAATTGCCTGACACATAGTAGGCCCCAAACATGTTTTGCATGAATGAAAGAAGTAGTTATTTGAGCTTACTTTTTATTAAATGTGTTTGTCTAATTCTTAAGCAACTTTCTTGACAGTGGTCCAAGCTAATTGGTTTTCTGACATAGGCAGTCTAATTTTGAATGGATCATATTTCTTTTCATTAAAGTATTTTAATGGACACTATAACATAGGTATTTAAACAAAGATAAAATGAGAATTCTAAAATGATGAGCCCTAGGCCACCAGAGAATATAAGATAAAATTATAGAGTGAACCAGGTTTTAGCAAAGCTTTCCCTTGGAAAATATTGGCTTCCTTCCCTCCTGGCAGCTCTGCTCAGTGGCCTGGTACCTTGAACATTGACTTGACCTGTTTTGAGTTGTTAGTCTGACCCTGGAGTATAACCAATAAAATATTCATAACCTCCTCTAAGGTACATAGATTTTTATTACTTTTATATGGTATATACACAGCACATACGAAAAAATACAACAACATGATTCAGATAGATTGGTACCTCCTGGTGACTAGGCCAATAAACTGAGAATGCAGTTAAATGTAGACAAATGTAAAATAATAATTCTAGAGACAATGAACCAAAACAGAGAGTCCATATTAAACCGTAGCAATGCAATGCAGTGATCAGGAAAATGATTTAGGATTCTTGAGTGATAATGCTAGAAGCTAGAATCTCCAAACTGTTTGCTAGCTGAGCAAAAGGCTTATGTGATGCACACAATGGAAATCAAATTATATGGCGGCAATACCGTGAAAATGACAGAGCATGAGGCTCTGTTACCATTTCACCATAAGGAAATGAGCACAACCAATTTCAAGTTGGTTGGTTATAGAGAGCTACAGCAGATAAATATATTTAAGTCAGTATTATGATGGCAAAAGCTTCCTGCCGCTATGGACTGTGAAACATTGAAATTACTTAAAAGAACAACAGCAATATCTTATTTTTATGTGACATTTTCTCATTTATGATGTTTTCACACTAACAAACTCATTTCCTCCTCACCATAAAGCTGTGGGGTGCATAGGAGAAATAGTATTTCCATTTTACAGAGAGTTAAACTGAGATTCAGTAGTCAAAGACAGTAGCAAGGAAAGGCTAGAACCTCAGAGCTTATAAATATCATTCTTGTGTTCTTTCTTTACCATGACATCTCTTCTCTGGATATTGCCAAGGGAAAATTTGGAGCACAGGTTTCAGAAGATGTTTAAGAATCATATACAAAGTTTTATTTCCTTGATGAAAGCAGGACTGATTTCATTTTTAAAGACACCATCCCACAAGAAGTTTGGAATTCAGTGTGCTGAGTTATACACTTTGAGACCACAAGAGTTGACATTTCCTAACTATGGAGAGTAAGTGTAGCAGTCTGCACATTCCAGGTGGCCATAACATTATCTCCCATCACAGGGGCTTCTTCAAAATGTGACCTAAACATTATTTCTATTGACAGATGGGGTATCTATCCCATTATTTTGAATCTGGGTAGGCTTGTGATTTGCTTGTAACCAACAGAATGAAGTAGAAGTGACACTAAGTGCAGGGCACAGAAGGTACTGTATTAATAGCTTCTGTCTTGTCAACTGGAATATTCTCTCTTGACTACTTCAACCACCATGAGGCTGCCATGCTGTAAGGAAGCCCAAACTAGCCCATGAATAGAAACCACACAGACAAAACTGAGACTACCTGAAGAGAGAGATTCCCAAGAAACCCTGAAGTGCTCCAGCCCCTCACTGTTCTAGCTCTATCTGACTGCAAATATAGAGAGATCTGAAGTCAGAACCACCCAACCAGCCCCCTCCTAAATTCCTGAACCCAGGAAAAATAATGAAAAAATGTGTCGTTGTGTTAAGCTATTAAGTTTAGGAGTGATTTGTTATGCATCAATAGTAAGTGGATCAGAATGCAAATGTCCTCAAAAGTGGTAGGCATTTGGTTTTTTAGTGCACCCAGTATCTCCTCTCCCTTCCTAATTGCACTGTGATTTCCATAAAGAATTATCCACAGCCTCTTTCTCCCAGCCAAGGGGAATACTCCCTCACTGGGATTTTTCTCTTGAACAGAATGCTAATGATATCAGTCCATTTTCCCATTACCCTAGCCTGTAAATTGTGGAATGTATTCATGAAGCATCAACAGCATCCTAACCAGATGGTGCCAGGTATGAGGTATTCCTCTCCTCCTGTCTCCTGGGCCTTTAGAGTGGTCTTTTTATCCTGTTCCATTCTAGGTCTGGGTCTTCAGCCTTCCTAACAGTTCTATAAGTTCCCTTTATCCTTTTAATGAATTAAAAATTTAATTGGACCCTCAACAGACACCAAATCTGCTTGTGCCTTGATCTTGGACTTTCCAGCCTCCAAAACTGTGTGATAAATTTCTGTTGTTTATAAGCCACCCATTCTATGGCATTTTTTAATCACAGCCTAAATAGGACTAAGACAATAACTGTAGGAAGCCATAGCACTTCACCAATATACGATTCATCCATGTCACAAAAAACCACTTGTACCCCCTAAATATATTGAAATAAAATTTTTAAAATGAAAAAAAGAGGCCATAGCACTACAGCAGCCTAGGTAGAAATATCAACACAATGCAACACAGTACAAATACCTCGTAGTCCTAAGGCTTTTGAAAAAAACACTACTCTCTCCTTTCTGGTGGGTGTGATGTTAACATAAGCTGCTTGCCTTAGTCAAGATTAAATATGAGAATAAACTGGCTGAGTGTGCCAGTTGAAGGCATTAGTGACTTCTGTGGAAAGGGTCAGGGGAAAGCAGATGCTGACATTCTCTACCCTGGCTTATTCATTCATGCAGTTCCCTTTTTGTTTTCTCAAATAGAAATTCTAATATCTGCAAAATACAGTGTTTGGCAGATACAGAAATGAATAAGGCATGGTTATTGCACTTAAGAGCTTTGAATGTAGTCATTTCTCATGTACCTGAGTCACTTAGAAAAAATAAAATCAGTGTTTTATGCAAATGATATAACAAACAACATCAAAGCTATGATGAAGGAAAGAGCCCTTATACTCAGAGATGGGAAGGTGGGAAATCAGTGAGGAATTTAGGGCAACAACATTTGAACTAATGCTTGAAGGATGAATCAAAGGGGAAATGAGGAAGAGCTGGCAGACATAGAAAGAACAGGGCACAAGGAGGAGTAAAACGGACTGGAAAGTGCATAGCATGTTAGAGAAATGTTCACATACTTTAATGTGCCTGGGGAATATTGTTAAAATGTGGACTGGCATTCAATTGGGCCTATGTGTGGGGCCTGAAATCCTGCATTTCTAGCAAGATCTCAGAGGATGCCAGTGCTACAGGTCCATGGCAGGCCACCCTTTCAGTGGTGAAGTGTTAGAGAAAATGTGTACTAATATGACCATACTGAAGAGGACATGATTTAGAATGTATGATGAGGTTGGTAACAGAGATTAAGATTGGGTCACGGGTAGCCTAGAGTATCACGCTAAGAAATACAAAGAATGTTATATGTCCTGGGGAAGTACTTAAACACTGAGTAGTTTCACTTGATTTATCAATATCTTCTTCATATTGTAGACAGAAGTATCTTGTTTATAACAAAAATACAAGCTAGCCATTCATCTTCATAAAATCCTTTGGATTTAAAGATTGCTGGAGAAGGAGTCAAATGACTATGGTAGCTTGTTTGAGTGACTTGGCCAAAATGTGATATAGTTGACTGAAATTGAAGGTGAGAATTGAGAGAGAAAAGGTTAAGCAGTGTGTAGAGAAAGGAAGGAAATTAATCCACATCCTCAAAGTTCAGTGATTCCCAACCATGGCTACACATTAGGGTCTACCTAGGGGTTTTTAAAAAGTACTGATGCTTAGGTATCACCTTCAGAGTTTCTGCTGTAATTGGTATGGGGAATGGACTACTGCATATCAAGATGTCTTAAAGTTCTTCAGTTGATTCTAATGTGCACCCAAGGTCGATAGACACAATCATAACTATGTAACATCCCGTAAGTATTATACATCTTGAAAATGATTCCACCAACCAAATATGGGGCAATTTGAGCCTCAAGAGAATAACACTTAAATGAATTGAAACACATAAAATACTCTCTAAATAAATCCATGTATTCAAAAAGTTTCTTATTGAGATAATGGGAATTTTCTAAAATTAGATTGTGATGATGGTGGCACAACTCTGTAAAAAAAATTGAATTTTATGTTTAAAAGGTGTTAATTTTATGTTGTGCAAATTATATTTCAATAAAGCTGTTAAAAACAATCCAGGTATTCATATGGTACTTAAAAAAAAACCCTCAATGCTCATCTTTGGAGGTATTAGTGAACCTACTCATTGTTCTGAAACTGGCAACTGAAGGGAAGAATCAAGCATTTGCCCTGCCTTTCTTTCACAAAACTATACATCAAAGTTACCAAATAATTGATGAAAAAAGGTGATGGATTCTTTACGAAAGAATTTCAGCTAATAAATGAAAAAGAATGATGGATTTTTAATGACCAACTCTAAAAGTATTTATTAAAAAGTCAAGCAAATTTGAACACTAACTGGATATTTGACAATATTTGACTCAATCACATAATGACCTTAGGTGAATGAAATAACCTCTCTGCAACTCGGTTTCCTCATATGTAAAATAGGTATAATAATGATAACTTTCTCATATGATTTTCATAAAGATTAAATAAGTTAATGTCTGTTAAGGGCTTAAAGTAATACCTGGCTCATAGTTACCATTCTATTTGCTACTACCACTACTATCATCAATATTATCATTATTCTAAAGTTTCTATCTTAGTAAAGGGTACCATCACCTAATTAGTTACAGAAGCCAAAAATCTGAATGTCATTCTTTTTACTTATTATATGTTACCCCTTCCCATCAGTTATGATTCTACTCACTTAATTTGTCTTCAAATACTTTTCTTATTATTCATACTACAACAGTCAGGCCAGTGGTGTGCTGAAGTGAGAACCAATTGTGCACACCTATCTCCTCCTAATTCAGCATTCAGTGACATCACATTGGTAGCTTGAAATTGACCATATCGGGAGTATCTGCACCATGGGAATCAGCAAACCCTACAAATCAGGATTATTTTGTTGTTGCTGTTGAGAATCTCATGATTTCTCCTCTAAATCACTGCAGAGCATCCTAATTGCCTATTTCTACCACTGTTCATGGGCCACTCTAATCCATTTTTCTTACTGGTACCAGAAAAAAATCTTCTAAAATGTAAATCTTATCATGTCACCTCTCTTTATACTAAAATAAGTCAGTGGCTCTTCATTTTCCTTATGTTAAAAGCCTAAATCACTAGCATGGCATACATGACCTATACTAGATACTGTCAGTATCCCATCCTTATCCCCTTGGCACTTGCCTTTCTTGTACATGCCAATAGCTTGTTACCACAAGTGCATGTAAGTCTCTCCTTGAGGGCTTTTTCCAACCTCAGGGGAAATCCCAAAGCGCCAGGGAATTAACTATCCTGGGAGCAGCCCTCACCCAAAAACAGATGGGAATTGGCTGGACATATATCTCAGCTCCCATCTGTCAAGCGAGACAACTCAGAGATCTATAGTCTCTCCAGAAGGCCCCAATGGATTGATCCCCAGTTGCCCACATCTGTGACCTGCTCTCACTTCCCCCTTCTCTACCAGTGCTTCCTAGGATCACCTCCCAAATGAACTGCTAGCCTTAAAGTTTTTATCTCAGGGTCTGTTTCTGGAGGAACCCAACCTAAGACATTGCCATTCAATGTTTGCCTGTTTCCATTTCAGCCTTGCCATATCTCCCTTCTCCTCTGAAGCTCCAACTATACAGAACATTATATAGAGTTCTCTAAAAGTAACATGGTATTTTGCACTGTTTCTTTGCAGATGCTGCTCATTTTATCTGGAATAATTTATCTTAATTCCACCTTTATTCACCCAGAAAACTCTAACCTGTCCTTTCAAATGCAGCTCAGTATCCATCTGATCACTGCCATCCCCTTCCCCAAGTATGGGGCTCTCATGAGCTCTTATGTCACCCGTGATTACAAAGCTGTTCCCCAATGGTTGTGGGTTCCTTCATGCTCTTCTCTAGCCATATAGCCAACCCACATCCCACCCCTACCCCAGCATGACAAGTACTAACAAATCAGTAAAAATTTGTTGAAGGGATATATTTTTCATGACCTATTGTCCCTTGTGTTCTTATTCCTGGAGAAAATGTTCAATAAGGAGTTTACCATCTAGGTTGAGAAGCAAAACTAACTGTTTTCTTGTATTTCCCAATAATTGTTGTATAATTACAAGCATTATCAGAAAACAAGCTATTTGCATGAATCTAGCCAAACACCTATTTTGGTTCAGCACTGTTGATGTGTTTCACCAAGATCCTTAGCTTTCTAGCCCTAGCATTTTCTTATTATCTCTGCATTTCAATTTTACCTTCCAGGCTCTGCAATTAAGCAAATTCTTAGAATTTTAAGTAAATAAGCTTGCATCATTTAAAAGTGGCAAAACACCCAGGAGCACTATTTAATCCTCTGATTCTCCCTTTGGAAGGGGTTTCTCAGCTGTGGCTGACAGCTTTGTGACTGCAGTTCATCCTTGTTCAGAAGGACTGGGCTTTCTGTTATTCGTACCACAGTACTTTTCGTCCTCTGCAGAATATATTTATTTGCAGCATTTCAGCAGGAAGACCCTGGGAGGATGAGTCATCATCCCTATCCAGGGAATTGCCCTTGAGGCCACACAGAGAAACTGTTCTCCTTCTTAACTGTATAGAACAGGCCGAGATCAGAAAGCAAGTGTTCTGTTTACAGAGAGGTTTCCTACCTAGGCAGCAAATGACACTTCCGAGATGCTGAACAATAAATGCGAGGGGGATATAATGTAATTTCTTGCACCCAAATACATTGCAAGGCAATGAATCCAGTTCAAAACACACAAAACACTCACTGCATGTAAAAATCTGTTGTAAGTGCTAGGGAAGGCAGAGAATACAAGACAAGGTCCTTGCACCTAGCCCCTATCCCCAGGAAATTACTAGTTTGACAATTAAAGAATATTTAAGTATTTGTGAAGATAACTTATATCAAACAACTAGTTATAAAAGCAAAGGACTATCATGCTTGCATATGAGTGGGCAAATGTGTGAACACTTGAATCTATCTTTGAACTCTATATTCCTATGTCATAAATGATTGGGTATGCTAGTTAGAAGCCTTTGCAAGCACTTTTGTAGGAACTCCCATTCTTATATCTCCTTCCTGGTATCACTATTGATTGGCATTATGGCATTGAGAGGAACAGTGAATTACACAGGGGAAGCAAGAATCAGGCACAGAAGATCAAGATGAGGCTAAGGGATAAGATAATGGGGGGTTAGATGCAAGGGGTGGGAGTAGGTCAGGCCTGAGGCTTGACCTTGTACTTTAAGAGCTGTAGCAGCAGACCAGACCAGTGCAGCATGCAGGCATTGGTGATGAGGTTCAGAAAGTCCAAGAAGGCACGTGGATCTAAGCAAATCATAAAGCTTAGAGCAGCCAAATGCACCACAATTTAGTGAGCATAAGAAGCTAAGAGTAAGGGATACATTAAAGGAGCTTGTGTGAAGCTTACAGCAGTATGGGCACTGGGTGTGAGCCCAGACTCCGGAGACCTCCTGGGTTCAAATCCATGTTCTACCAACTACTAGGTGGAGGTTATCTAATATGTCTTTGTCTCAGGTTTCTCATCTGTAAATGAGGACAAACCAATACGTTATTTTCTCACTTCTAACAGCCCATTGATAGTAAGACCCACCATTATTTTATGTACCTCCAAGAAAGGGAAAAAAACTAACAATTAAAATTGTAAGATGCTATTGATTGTAAGATGCATCCCTTTGAGATGTCAATATTAGAGAAAAAGGGAGTATCTTGGAATGGATGAAACAGGGGAGTGTAGGAATACCTACCACATAGGGTTGTTAGGAAAATTACATAAGTTAATGTGTGAAAAGCACTTAGAATAGTACCTGGCACCAGGTAAATGTTCTTTGCATCCCCATGGATGTGGGATGGTAAGAAATGTTTTATTTGTAATACTGAATTGTAATACTGAACTGTAATATCTGAACTGAGGGGTTTCTCCTATAATACTTACTATTTTTGTCTTCTGTCCCCCTGCACAAACATGAAGCCTTAAAAACTCAAACTCTAGTGTGCCAGAGTGTGAACCAATTATCTCCTTGCAAAGGTGGTTTCTGATCCCTAGTCAGACTGGAGCTGAGATGATATGATGGATATGTTAACATAATATGCTTGTGGTGATTATTTCACAATGTATATAAAATCATCAAATTGTGCACATTAAATATATATATATAATTTTGAATTGTAAAATATAGGTCATTTAAAAAATTAAAAATTAACTTCCCTGTTTTACCTACATCTCTGTTCCTGTCTTCAGTAAATCTTTGCATGACATTCTTTTACTATTTGTCACATCTTTGATGCTTTTAAGAATTTTTATAAAATCTTCTCTGTCATTTTTAAATTTCTTTAAATAAGAGGCCAGTCCAATTTCACTAGTGAACTCTTTTAAATATTTTTTTAATTATGTAATCTCTAGGATATACAAACTGTTATGAATAACAGAAAAAAATACAGTGACCTAATTTATATTGTAAAGCTAAATAACTCTCACACTTAAACCTGACAAAGGCAACATAAAAAGGAAAATTAGAACCCAATCCTATTTACAAAAATTATCACAAAACTTCTATATTAAGCACTAGTAAAATTTTAATAACCTCTCAAACCTTATACAATAACAGCCAGAGTTTTCACTAGAATGTACAAATGATTTAAGACAAATATTAAATATATATCACATTAAAAAATCAAAGAAGAATAAACTATATATATCAACGAGGCATTTATCCAAATGCCGTATCTATCTCTGAGATATTCCTTGTTAAATAAAAATGAGAAGAATATGACTTCACTTTAGTTAAAATGAAAAACATTAACCTAATTATCAATAAACACAAAAATGTCCCATTAATTCCTAAATAAAACAAAAGTGCCTCTTTTAATTATATTCTTACTTTTGTCAGTGATCTGGAAGTGCTGGACAATGCAATAAAACAGGAAACAATAATATCATTGAGAAGACAAAAAGAGAAGACAAATTTTCCTTGTAAAACTCAAGATAGTCCACTGAAAAATTCTTAAAATCAATCAAGATTTAGTAAATTCACAAAATAAAGAACAGATATAGAAAATATAAACTGTTGTATTTAACAAAAAGTAATAGCAAAATGATAATCAATAACAATAAAATACACATAAATAGCTCAGATGATCGTGGCTGTATGTACTCTGGAGAGCCAGGAAAGATGATTTGCATAAATGGAGATACATAATATGATCCACCTCTAATGAGTGAATCATGAAAATAAGCCGATTGCTTCAAATTAATTTCTAAATTTAAGTAATCACAAGATTCATTTTATTAATAATAAAATAATATTTATTATTATTAATAAAATGAATCTCAAATGGAAGAATATCCTATTAATCATCTTTTTTGTAAAAGAATAATGGTTTCAAAGAGTGAGAACTTGCTCTCTGTTAAACATACTATAAAACTGCAGCAATTAAAACAATGTGTCCAGCTCATAATAGGCATTCTGTAAACATTTGTTTAACAAATAGAACATGAATCGATATATGGATCAATATAGTGGAAGAATTGGTCTTGGAATGGACCATAAAATATATGAGATTGTAATTGTAGTATTTTACCAAAATATGTAGTTTTTTTAAAAAAAAGGGAACTTTAACAAGCAGTGAAAAATGGATACATGCTCAAAAGTTAGTGGAAAATTTTTATATTTTTAAAATATCAAATTAGAGTTTCATCTTATAACATACATTAAAATAAATTTAGATGTAGTAAAGTGTTAAATTTGAAAACTGAAACAAAAAGTCAGCAAAAAGTAAAAAAAAAAAAGTAAGTACTTCTAAATTCTGGAAGGCTCTTAAGCCTCAAACCACACAATAGTCACAAATGCAAACTGATCTGGAGGACATACTAATAAGATAGCACAGCACAGTGGTTAAGAACATGGATTCAGACTTCCCATATCCCAGCCCAGCCACTTACTAGATGTGTGACTTTAAGCAAATTACTTTACTTCTCTAAGCCTAAATTTCTTTATCGTTGGGATTTAATGAGTTTCCACTTTATAGATTTGTCATGAAGATTAAGTGAGTTAATATTTGAAAATGTTTAGAAAAATACTTAGCACAGAACAAGTACTGTAGACATTATTCTAACTATATATGAAAATCATAAACATCTATATATAACAAAGACCATGGGAAAAATTAAAAATCAGTCTGAGAAACATTTACAAAATTTGTCAGAAATGGATTAATATTCTTAATTTATAAAGAGCTTTTGCAAGTCATTAAGAAAAGCCTTAATCAGAATCAAGAAGAATTGGAGTTAGCTACAAACTCTAGAAAATGGTAGCTTAAAGAGATAGAAGTCCTGAGATGCTTTGGGGGCTTTACAGTGTCAGGAATGCAGCCTGCTTCAATTTTTCTGCTCTGCTGTTGACCTTTTCCAAGGTCACCTCATGGTGCACAATAACTAGAGCTACAGCAATTATGTTTTCATTCCAGCTAGCAGGAATGAAGAAAGGGCAAAAGATTTCTCGCCCCCTTCGTTTAAAGTTCACTCCCTAGAATTTGCACATATCATATTTTCTTACATCATATGACCACACACAACTGAATAGGAATATGAGAAATTCAGTCTTTATTTCCTGTGCCCACATCCTGACCTAAAAATTGGAGATTTTAATACCAAGGAAGAATGAAGAACTGTCACTGAGGAATAAATATTAGTCTCTGGCACAAACTCCTTGTTACCTGGAATGAATCAGATAATAGCCAGTGGTAAAATATGCATGCAATAAGACAGTCTCATGGACTGCTTTTATAACTATTATATGGTACAAGCTTCGTTAAAGGCAAATTTTAATATGTTTTTTTAAAAAGTTAAAAAAATATGCTTACATTTTAACCTGGCTATTACATTTTAGAAAAACATACCATTGAAATAATCTGAGATTCAGTGAGAAATGAACATACATGGATATACAAGAGTATTTACTATATTATTAGAGTAGTGAAAAGTGGAAAATAATCCTAACTATTCAACAATAACTTAGAGTATAACCAGAAAATGGAACATTGTAAAGCCATTGAAGATCAGGAAGAGGGAGGAGAAGGGGAAAGGAAGGAAATAGGGAGAAGGAGGGGAAAGTAAGGAGAGGGGAGGGAGAGACAAAAAATTGTCAAGTTAATGTGATGCCTATTTTGTAAATATCGATAATAATAACACCCAACTTTTATTGAGTGCTTATGGAAAGTAATTTACAGTATTATCTCATTTAATCTTTACAATATCCTATTAGAATATACTGTTATTTTCCTATTTTTGCAGATAAGAAAACTGTGGCATGGAGATATGAAGTAATTGTCCAAAATAACATGGTTATTTAATAACAAAAAGAGGACATAATAGCAGGAGGTTTAACTCCAAAGTTTGCAGTTTTGTTGTGTCCTGACTAGAGAGAGAGATGATGAAGAGAGGAAAGATGTAACTAAATGTCAAGACTAGTAACCTTGGTGATAATTTTACTGGTTATTTATTTTCTTCCTTATTCTATGAATGTTTAAAAATTTTATTTGATGACTAGTCACTTTAACAATGAGGACAATGAAAGAAAACTCAAGTGTTACCAGCATGTACTATATCAACTCATGTTGCAAACTGAGATTTGCCTTATTTATAAATCTGCACTTATGCATAATTTATTATGCATTATCTAAAGAAATGCTAGCTATTCTCTTGTTTGCCCATGGGAAAAGGGAAAAAATTTCTCCCACTTCATTGTTAAGTTATGCTCCTGATTTTCTCATCAGAATGCCTGACAGATAATAACTGTGGCTATTCATAGACACATGAATTTACTATACTAATATCCAGTGTCCTGAATGTAGGACATTTGTGGTTTAAGATGAATGACAAGTTAATGAGTTTTTCTTCCAAGTAGCTGGCATCGGATCTAGTAAACAATTTATATTTTTGCACAATGCAGAACACATAGTAGGCATGTGATATGTATATACTAAATAAAAGAAATAAAGCCCTCTAAATTTCAATCTGGGATTTGTGCCATGCTGCGTAATTTAAAAAATGGCAACAGTATTTCATTACACAAATATTTTAGAGCATAGGTTCTGTGTGAAGTATGATGTCAGGGTTGGAGATCTAACAGTGAAACAAAGCAGACAAGGTCTCTGCCTTCACAAAGCTTATCAGCAATTAAAACCCTACAGCAGGGATCAGCAAGCTATGGCATGTAGGCCAAATGCAGCACACCATCTGTTTTTGTACATCTCACGAGCTAAGAATGGATTTTACATTGTTAAATGGCTGGAAAAAAATCAAAAGAAGAAGGAGAAGTCATGAAACATGAAAAATATATAAAATTCAAATTCATTGAACATACATAAAGTTTTCAGAAAATGTTTGACCACCCCTACCCTAGAGGTATACTATTTTAATTACTAGCAAAGTCTTCAATTGAAGACCTATGAGAACTGAAACTTTTTCACTAAATGCTGTGCCAGCTCGGCTTCTCAGACTTTATTGTAAAAGGACAGATAGTAAAAGTAAATATTTGAGGCTTTGCAGGCCATGCATTCTCTGCGGCAACTACTTGACTATCTTGGTAGACTAGAAGCAGCCATGGATGATGTGTAAACAAATGGGTACGGTTGTGTTCCAATAAAACTTTACTTATTTGTTAAATTTCATTTCACAATTGTCTTTAGTCATTTCTTGGTAGAGCTCAGGTAAACCATTTTGCCAAAGAGTAATAAGGGATTGCAGCCATTTATTTGCCACTATTAGCTGTTTATGAAGTGAATATTAGAGAAAAACTAATATTTGGGTCTGAATTCTGTTCAAAGGAAAGGAAAAAAGACTAATATAAACACTATTATCTTTTGAAATAACATCTTTGCATTTTTAATAAGAATAAAATATTAATAAAGTATCTAGTTTTATATCTTCTGATTAAACATTATTGATACAAAGATGATTAAAGGCTCTCTGAACACACTGCCCAAAATTTTGAATCTTGATTATTTCCTGTAAACACTATGATTAAAAAACAAAAACTATATGTTCATTCTGAAGTGTTGGCAAGGGCATGAGCAACTGGAACTCTCATGTACTGCTGGTGGGAGTGTAAGTTGGCAAAACCACATTGAAAAATAGTTGGCCAATATCTATGAAAGTTTAATATATGCATTCCCTATACTCAATAATTCTGCTCCTAGTATGGACTCAACAGAAATGTATGCATATTATATACTATGACTTTTTATAAGCATTTTATTACAATATTATTCTTAAAACCTCAGAACTAGAAATAACTTAAATGTTCATCAACAGTAGAATGGAAAATAAATTGTGGTATACATTCATTATTGTGGTATTCATTACAATGGAATACACTCAGCAATGAGAATTTTTAAAAAACCAACAAAACTGCACTGAACAATACGTTTGAATCTCACAAAGATAATATTGAGGAAAACAATGAAGACACAAAGAGAGCAAACTCTATACATTTTAAAAAAGACAAAACCTATCCCCGCTTCTAAAATTGGTTACCTGGATGAGAGAAGTAGTAACCGAAAGGGGGCAAGATGGGGATTTTAGAGGTGCTGATAATGCTCTTTTTCTTGATCTAGGTGCCTGTTACATGGTATGTTCAATTTGTGAATATTCATCTGTATACCTATGATTTGTGTACTTTGGACTTGTCTGAGAAGCCCCTTGCTACTTTAGAAACAAATGCAATCAATGCAATCAATTTTAAAATCCCAGAAATACATAATTAGTAGAGTTGCTACTCAATATGGTAGATATAAATGTCTTGAAATAGCAAGCCATTCCATTAACCATGATTTATTACATAACCATAGAGACCGCAGGTAGATACCGCCTGACATGATGATGTGAAATGTGCATGTAAGGACGCCCCACCCGAATCCATATGCCACCTTATGAATTGAGGAGGCCTTAGGTCAAAGGAGCCCTTCTTTTATGCTAACAATAATCCTAGGAGGAGGCACTCTTTTCTCATCACAGTTTTAAGATTAGTTTAGAGAGGAATTCAATTATTCTTCTGTGCTGGGATTTTTCTGCCTAGTTGTTGTTATCAGGAAGTTAGTGTGGCCTCTCTTTGGGTTATTCCAGTTTTTACACAGGAGTTTAAGAAGGACAGGACAGAACAAAACTGACAACATTTCTGATGTACTTCTCTGTACCTATGAATGTTTATATAAAGAAATATAAGTCATAAATAATGCTTACCTCAAGCATAAAACCATGCCCAATGAGACATTCTTTGGAACAACCTCTAATTCCAATATTTATGAGATTGTGTCCTAATGTCATAATTGTCAAGAAAGCTGGAGTTGGCCCTGTCCTTTTTACATCTGTAACCTCAGTATCTAGCAAAGTGCCAGACACATAACAAGAATTGGCTGAGTGAAATGATATTTTGTCATTAGAAAAATTATGTTTTTTGAAAACTAATAATCTAAGAAAATGCTCACAATCAAAAATTAAGCAAAACAAACCAGGGTACAAAACTACACACACACACACATACACACACACACATATATATATACTATAATGCTACTATTATAAAGCTCACAAAAAGTATACACATATAGCAAAGGGGAAAAAAGCAGAAAAATAATGAACTTTAGAAACATGGAAATTATTGGTTATTTGTTTACTTGTTCTTGCTTTACCATATTTTAAAAATTTTAATAATGAATATGTATTATATTTAAAATAGTAAAAAAAAAAAAAACTGATGAAAGCCCAAAAGTTTGAAGGACTCAAATACCAAACACAAAAAAGAATAACAAGGTGAAACACCAAGCATTTGACACGTGCACAGAGCTGAAGCTCACCTTTGGGCCACTATCCTGTGCCCCTCTCTGATAACACTGATTCATGCTCTCCCTTTTCTCCCCTCTGTAGGGCCTGAGGCCAGAACTCTACCTGAACAGCTCTTTCTCTCTCATTCTAATAAGCAAGTAAGTCAGAGCTGGCATTTTCCTCCTCCTATGTTGGAGGCAATGGTTTAGCTCTGGTAGACCTCCAGGGCACTTGCTCACCTATGAGTCTACAGATACATTTCCTTTGTCTCTTCACTTTAGATTTCTGAAGCTCAGTTTTCTATGTGGGGAAAAGCCATCAAGCTTCAGAATACCCTATTTTGCTGCCTTTCCTGAACCCACATAGTCTGCCTCCTTCTTATCTTCCAGAGCAATAAATTTCTGCTCAAATTTTCTCTGCCTCAAGTTTTCTTCTCTTCTGGAGTCAACTGCTGAGTACCAGCTCTCCTCAGGCCTTATGTCACAGCCAGTTCTTAACCAACTCAGCCAGTCTCCACAAAAATGACTCAGATGTACAATTTGAAAAAGGCCATACTTATTCCACAATAAATAAATACCTTTTCCCCAATATCACAGACTAAAGGATGGTTAAAAGATGCTTCGTGCCCTCAGAATGGACATATTTATTAGGAAAAACAGCCTAACAAGATTTAGGACAGGTTTTAAGGAAGCAGAATGAAGTAAGAAAAAGAGGCAACCAAAGAGAACAGTTGCAGTTTTATAGTCTAAGAGGCCATACAGCCAGAACAGTTCAAGATTGCTGGACCTTAGAAGAAACCTCTGAGATCACTGACACCCTTTTGCTTCACTCAAAATGGTACAGAGGACCACATAGTTTAATGGATTCCCTCACAAATATGCTGTAGACAGCAATCACAGAAATATCTATATATTTTCTATGTCTTTGCATCATGAATAACCACTGTGTTCCTAGGACTTTCAGATTTTTATAGACAGGTACAATTATAAACAGAAAACTGCTGGTTTCTGAGTATATTACATATTTGCCAACCTATCATTTTACTGAGTAATTTTGTTTTTAAAAAAGGAAAGAAAAAGGAAAAAAACAACAAAAATAAATCCCATCTACCATGACTGTCATTTCATAAAAGACATAATTTCAAAGAAAAGGACATTGATTAAAACTGTACAAATGTGCACGGTGTTGGGGACCCACTGGCCCTCTGTATTCTGCCCCAGTTTATCAGCCAGTTACTATGCAAATGGATTTACCTGAATATTAAGACCTAGAAATACTGGTTCTACTTCCATGGGCTCATCTTAATATCCAGTAGAAAGTTATATTGACTGTCCATGTCTGTTTCTACCCAGTGTCTTAGTTTGGGTTCTCAGAGTAGACCCCGAGCCAAACCTTTGAATTCTAGTAGTTCGTTGGAACACTGGGAGGCCAGTGGTGAAGTATGGCATGGAAAAGAAAGAAGCAATTGCAGCATGCACTGTGACCAATTGGGCCCAACTGCTGGGGATTTCTAGGCAACACCTCAAACATATTTATTGATCAACTCCCTACCCATCATTGGTGGAAAACTGCTCCCAGACACTATTGGCCTACTGCTATCACTGGTGGAACCTGCTCCTATATAACCAGAGAAAGTCCTCCAGTAGAGTAATGACTGTTTATATGAGAATCCCCTGGCACAGAGAGTGCTGGGGGAATATGGCGCAGCACCAGCAGTGTCTGCCACACCAGTTTAGCAAGGGTTCTCAAGTCTTAAGCATACTGATTAATAAACTTCACATTCACATTGAGACCATTTCTTTATTTAACGCTAGAACTAGGTGGAGAATTTGTAGGTTTCAAACTAAGAGCATTTCCTGTATTCCCTGGAGTTTCCAAAAGGCATTCTGGACGCTTTGTGATCTCTTTTCCAGTAAGGACTTGACACATTCCGGAGGAAACGAGTTAGAACTAAGGAGGCCTCTGGAGCAGAGAAGTTGATGGGACTGACTTATGTCGGCTCTTGCCTCCTCAGGCGGTTAGATAATGGAAAAAAACATTTAGGACATGAGGGATTTAGGGACTGTCAGAAAGAGTTTGTCAAAAAAAAAGTTGAATTTATTTCACCTTCCTAATAAGCTAAAATTAGTCACCACCAAATAAATCATAAAGGCAACTGGAACCTCTTCTCAGAAGCTTGCCAAGTTCTGATGCATAAGGCTTTGTTGTTTGTGTTTTATTTTAATTTTGGATTTATATTTGGTCAGAACACATCTTTAACCATGTTGTCACTTCATATCTATATCCATACAGATAGCAAAATTAAGACGTAAGGAACAACAGAGTCAAGGTTTATTGGGCAGAATCCTACAAGAAGATTTAGTTATCCTTTATCCCAAAGACATTTTTCTGAACCTCTATCATGTCTGGCACTGAGTATAGACTCAAGAGTCAAAGATGGGGATAGTTATAAAATCTTAATACAACATGGAAAATGAGGAATTAGAATACCCACTGTTGCCACATCAAACCAAGGATTTGGAAACCAGAAACTCAACTCAGGCATAGGAAAAGACAAGTCACAGTGTTTAAAAAAAGAGCTTGGGTAATATTAGACAACAGCAACATCAATGAGAATATAGGAAAGAGCCTAAAACTTGGACAGAAATCAGGACCTTGCTTTCACCCATCTTCCTTAACGTTTTCCTTCTGGAAGCCACTCTCCCTAACATGTCCCAAATAGTCCCCAACTGTGACAGAGATAACAGTCCCACCATTTGGACCTGAACTTAGTCCTCCATAGCAGGCACACAAGTGGTGAGCCCTGAGGACCTGTTAACTTGTCCTTATACTTGCTATGGTTGTTCGTCTTGTAAGATTGAGTTTTTGCCTTAGTACCATATTGGTATTGAGCAAGTCCCTAAACCTTATCCCACTTTGCCAGCTTTCTAGACAACTAAGTACATCCTTCTTCTCAAGGCAGAGAGATCATCTTGCTATGTGTCTCCCTCTCCACTCCCCACAACCTTTTGCAAGGTTCCTGGATCCTATCTTGATTAATCATCTTACCCCACACTCGGATGAATCTTAGTACCAAATATTGACTGGGTCCCTGCTCCTGTGCCCCTATCTAACAGACACGACATACTGGGATTTAAGTATTGGCAAGAATAAGAATGACAGCAGTTGACATTTATTTATACCCACTATGTACCAGGTATCGTACTATACATTATCTAATTTAATCCTCATCCTATGAGAAAAGCACTCGTATGACCCCCACTTTACAGAAGAGGAAATAAGGGTCAAAGGAGTTAACATGACATAGCTAATATGAGGAGTAACCAAGTCTGGGACCTGGTTATGCTGAAGCCCCGAGTAATGCTCCAAACTGCTAACCCCAACTGTGCTGACACTTTTTAGGTACTGTAGGTAGGGGTAGGGGTGATATTAACCCCTTTGAGGATATGCCCTTTGAGAACTATAGTTCCCAGCCCTAGGCCCACAGGGTCCCTGCTTTTTGTTTCCTTCCAGAAGTCTAGGTACTATTGAAACACCAACAAGTCTTACAGAAGAGCTCCAGTGATATATGATATTGGCCTTAATTTCTAAATTATTTCTTCCCAACTAGATAGGGAGCACTCTCGGGATATTAAAATATGAGGGCCTACTAATACATGAGAAATTAATTCAGTTGAGTACAGGAAGGATAAAGCAGCTAGATGCTACAGGTGTATCTCAATAAAGAGATAAATCTCCAGAAGAATGAAGTAAAAACATTTTCTCATGAATGGCTGCAGGGCTGTCATCCACATATTTGAAATGATAATAACCAGAGGTGCTAAATTTTCTAATTTTCTAATAGTTCTTCTAATATTAGTAACTTTAACCAAACACCCAGTATTGCCCCTGGAAATGTCTTGAATTTAGGCCACAATATGTGTACAAGCAGCATAGCCCACGGTTAGCACAAGTGCAAAGCTCACAATTCATGCTGATACATTTCTGTCATTTTCTCCCCAGTCACCCTCTAGTTGAAGTGACAGAGATTAGGTAGCATCTAAAAAATGTGGCACCTCCTGGCATATTATTATTTTGACAATAATGCCATGTTATTACTTTGAAATTTTAGCTGCTGATCCACAGCAACATACACCAAAGCAGGCCTCTCTGGACCAGCTTGCTATATGGCTATGAGGCCTAGTGGTAAGGCTTTGGTGGGATTTTCTCCTCCCAGGAATTCCCACCACTATAACATCATCCCCATCTCAATTGTCCCGTCTTAGTTTCCCATCTCTAGGTGTCATCAACAAATCAGATTTGGCACCATTGTCCATTAAAAAGAGTGATGTGTACATCAGAACAGAAACTCTATCTAAAGGTTGAATGAAGAGCTTGGGTACCTCCCAGGACCATGAACAAAACCATCATACCAGAATTTATTTGAGGCTTCTCTTCCATTGATCTTTTGTCTTATTCTTAAAAATTGTAACCATTTTTTTCTATTGAAAAACATAGGTAGCATATGTTTACTAAAATCCTGATATTGATACTTAAAACTCTAAATATAACCGATTCTCAAAAACAGAATTTATATAATTCCTACAGATTATTCAGTTTGGGGTGATGATATTCTAGCATATGCAATGATCTGTATGATCATACTCTGCTAATACTTCCACATTCCACATGTCTTCCAGGAGCGTCTAAGAAGATGAGAACAGCTCATCCTTCCCAGGATATTAGGAAAAAATAGCAACATACAAAGTAAACGAACATTAGATTTGGGAGCCAAGGGGAGCAGCAGGAAATGGAACAAGCATTTGAGCATGAGACCAAGATGACTTGGCTTTGTGGTAGATATCTGCGTATACCACTCCCTCAATACACACACCACACACACACACACACACACACATACCGGTACTAACACATATCACATACATATATACACACACACGCATCTACAAACAACTGTCTGAATAGACTGTAGGGCATAATCCTAACCTCCTACAGGAATACAGAAAGAACAAAGCTATTTTCTCCGTCCTTACCTACCTGTACCAACAACACTTAGAGATATTAGGGGGCAAAGGCTCAGCCTCATTTCTACAGATGCTTCAAATTATAATTTAATAGTACAAGCAAGACCTCTTGCTATTGTGCTTTCCTTTACGCTACTAATTGACCTTAAACACCAAGCAACCTAAAAGCATTAAATGCAGTACTCACGTCACTCTTCCACTCTTGAAATTGTTAACAGCAACAGGGAACACAATATACAACATTTTATGTCTTCAAATTCTTTTTTAAATGACTTCTACTTCATTTTCCCCAACCATATTATTGACACATGTAAACATACACATATTCCCACCACCTTGAACACACACACCCAAACAACACACACACACAAACACACAAACACTGACACCCATCCTTCCTCCCTTCCATACAAACTTGGAGGCAGGGGTAGGAATTGTTGGAGAAGCAGCAATTTATATGACAGAATCTGGCCTTCCTAATATTTAGGTTCCCAAGGGCATTAGCAAGAGACTGTGATATAATTTTTCCATTGGAAAAAAAGTAGGTAGCTTATGTTTACTAAAATCCTGATATTGGTACTTAAAACTCTAAATAAAACTCTGTGTTTAGGATTGAGGAAATGTTACTGTAAAAATCCAAAAGATATGTGCATATATTTTAGTTTGGGGTCTCCCAGAAGCAGAACCTGAGACAAGGAATGAGGGCAGGTAGTTTATTGAGGGAAATAGAAATGAATGGAGAAGGCAAGGCATGAAATAAAGAGTACACGAGTGAGCAGGTTTGCCCTGTACAAAATTGAAGCTTGAGCCCTCTGGGAAATTGAAGAGTCAATGTAGGATGTACACTTCAGAATTAATGCCCTTACCTCAGGGGTGAAGGAAGAAGGTATTTATACCCCAACTCACTGCAGTCATTGGTTGAAGGCTTAGGGTGGGGAGTGGGTAATTCCATGACACTTCTTATGATCTGATGCAGGTGAGCAAATAAGATCCTGGAGGCCAGAGAGGCCCCTCAGACCAGTAAATGTGGGTGCCAGCAGGTTTCGTGAAATGGTGAGGGACACAAACGATGTCTGCTACAGCAAACATTTGCTTCTGTGTGTATTTTAGTATGTTCTAATGTGTATGTTTTAGTATAGCTATGTGAGCAAAATGCTTCTATAAATGTGGCACAAGACACTCTGTACCACAGATAAAAGAGTAAGCCAACAGTGAAATGAAAAAGACTCTCCAAATGGCAAGGGAAAAACCTATTGAAAAGAAAAACAGTGACTCAACTGTACATCATGTACACCAGATGTTGGCTTAAAAATGCCACAATGATAAAACACTTCTGCAGTAGACAGAAATAGCATTAGTTCATTCCAACCATGAAAATTATGAAGAAAACCACATGCCAGAGTCACCTAGAAGTGATATTTATCTGGATTTTAAATATCTTACTTGCTTCAAAATTAATCTACAAAAAAAAAAAAGGCAGAGTAAAACAATACCAGAGCAATTGGGGATATCCAGCAATTTTATGAAGAGACATAAAATTCCAGACACTGGTATAGAAAGTTTGCACTAGATGATATTAAGATGGAGAAGACAGTTCACTGGCTGCTACAGAAATAAGCACGTGGCTCAACAAAATAGAGACCAGCCAGTTAGACAATGAAAAACAAAGAGCTTGTGGTAGATTGCAAAAATGACCACAGATCTCCCCTCCCCCATCACCATACCTTTATAGTCAAGGTGCCTTTGTAACTCCACCCATCCAGGGGCGGGGCCTTGTTTTCTATCACTGGAATCTGGGCTGGTTCTCCTGAGTTGACTAATTAATGGGATGGAAGCTTACTTAACACATGCAGAAGCCTGCAGGATGATGAGCAACACAGAACCTAGGCTCCTTCCCCTTCCCCTCCCCACTGCCCTCCAGCCCAAACTTCTGGCAAAGTGCTAGATATGGTCAACATATAACCAAGGCCTGAGAAAGGTGCTGAGCCTAACCCAGACCAGATGAACTGCCTGGAAGATGGTGGTAGTTAAAAGTGACTAATATTTGGGGTAGGTTTGTCATGCAGCAAATGCTTACTATCTCAAGACTCTGACAGAACTTCAGGATCAGCGTGCATTTCATACTTTACAAATATTTATTCATTGCTTACCATAGCCTGCTACTGTTCTAGGTTCAGGGATTACACAAATGATAAAAAAGAGTCAACAATATCTGCTCTCATGGAGCTTGCATTCAGATGTGAAGAAACATCTATGCAAATATCAAATAAACATAGAATATTCCAGATGGTGATAAGTGTTGAAAAGGAAAGTAAAGAGGGATGAGGGAGTCAGCAAGTGATAGGGGTCAAGGGCACTGCTTCAGATAAGAGTTGAGAAGGTCTTTCAGTAGACCTGACATTTGCAATGGCCTCCAGCTACCATCCACCGTCTCTCGCCTCTCTTCCTATTGCTCACTTCACTCCAGCAGGACTGACCTTCTCTTCTAACCAGCCAGACATACTGTGGTCTTGGGGCTTTTGTACTCACTGTTTCCTCCACTTCATTCATGGAGCTATCTGCAAGGAGTACCTCTGAGTGGAGGGAAGAGTGAGCCAGGTTGCTGTTACCTGAGATGGGGTAGATTGGGGGAGTAGTGATACTAAAAATGGCTTCCATTGTTCTCTTCTCCAGAGTCTCAGTGAAAATGATCTGGCAAAAGGGAGGAGGGGTGTTAGAATGATCCCACAGAGAGCCTTAACTCTGAGCGAAAGATGGAGCAGCGTCCACCTGGTCAGACAGGGAAGAAAGATGTCATGACATGACTGCATTTTCTAATGCGACTTTATGGATGCTTTCAGTATACCCGGCTTCTTAGAATAAGAGAGTCTTGAGCTAGGAGTGGATCCTCTTGATCAAAGTAATCTGATATGTAATATATACTACAGATTTAGTCTTTATTTATTTATTTATTTTAGATCAAAGGCAATCATTCATGATTTTTTAAAATTTTTTTTCCTTTTATTTCATCATATAATGGGGGTACAAATATTGTTAGGGTTACATACATGGTTTAGTCTCTATTTAAATATTTGATTGTCCTATTCCCCCTTACCCCCACAAGGCTGCCAATGTCATTGTTTATAACCTTCATTTGTTATAAAATTTGGGAAGGGGGATAAGGTTCTCTACTCTGTATGTCTGGCCCCAGGAGGTAATGAATGTTGTTATTTTATTTCTTCAGATAAGAAAACTCAGCCTCAGAAAGTTTACATAGTAAATTATCTATGTGAGATTCCAAGTCAAATTTGTCTCATTCCAATTATACCATAAGCATTAAATTCCCATCCCTGGCTCCCATAATCAGTCCTTTGTCTGAACAACTCAAAATAAGCCCACTCTAACTCCTTTTATGATTGGAGGACAGCTCTGGTGTCTCACCTACCGTGTTTCCCCAAAAATAAGACCTACCCATAAAATAAGCCCTAGCAGGGTTTCTAAGCATTTGTGCAATATAAGCCCTACCCCAAAAATAGACCTAGTGATGGGCGTGGCTACGCAGCGTATCTGCACAACCCATGCATTTCGTCACGGAATGGTAAAGAAGACGAGGAGCCCTTCTCATCTGCCCCATCGTGACAGCTACTATCCCAGAGGTGACCGGAAAGGTGCGGGCAGCCCCACCAACAAGGTCGGCTCCCCCTGTCAGGTCCCGGCCATCCTGTGCGTGCTGCAAGCTGAGGCTTTGAGGGGAAAATAACACATCCCCTGAAAATAAGCCCTAGGGTGTCTTCTTGAGGATAAATAAATATAAGACCCTGTCTTATTTTCGGGGAAACATGGTATGTATTCTTCTTTTACAGGTTGAATGTCTCCAGTTCCTTTAACACTTCCTCAGGTGACACAGTATCCATATCTTTTAATCTCACTCAGTAATGCTTTTCTTGTAGTGAGGGGCTTGGTCTTACACACACAGCTTGAACGATGATGATTATAAAACCTTTCTTGATCTGGATACTAGTTTTCCATTTTGGAAACCTGAGATGGAAATAATTTTCTCTCCACACCACAGCAATGGACTTCTATTAAGTTTATGGTAAATTAAACCTCTAGGTCTCTCATTCTAAACTATATTCCCTTCTCTCTCTTTCTCTCTCTGTCTCTCTTTCTCAGTCTCATGCAATTTATTTTTATCTAAATGTGTCTTGCTTTGAGTTTCCCAAGAAGCAGATTCTGTGACAAAGCTTCAAGTATGAGTGGTTCCTATAGGAGGTGATCTCAAGAAACCTCAGTAATGGAATGAGGAAATAAGGCAGGGAAGGGCAAGTATCTAATAAAACATTTTCAGTCAAGTTTCCACTGTGGGCAACTGAAGCCCAGTCCCTCTAGAGAACTCAGGGAGACTGCACACAACACACCTCAGAGTTATGCCAGTTGAGCAGTGGGAAACTGGATTTGTCCACCAACAATCCATAATGTGATAAACATATACTTTCTCTCCTGCCTCTTGACCAAAAGGTCCACCAGAGCAAGCAAACAGCACTGAATTATTTCATCCAGCCCATGTTGGTTGCATGTGTGGAAATGTTATTAAGTAAATACAAGTTAGCTATTAATGAAGCAGGCTCCAAATCCCCCTACTCCTCTAGACAGTTATAGTACCCCAAAATAACAAAACTGCTTATTTTTTTAAATGCCTTTTTCTTCAAAATAATTTTAGTACAGAATCATGCCGACCATTACTATGCTCCTTTCCAATCAGTTAGAATTGGTATTTGTTTGCCATAACTTGCCATCTAATCCCCTTCACCAGGAAAATGTCCCCAAGTTCAAGAAAACATTCCCTTTGGGGCCTGCTTCTTTCTTGCAGGAAAATTTCAGCTGGAAATCTTTGCTGTCTCATTTCCGGAGAACATTTGGTTTTACAGACACTTACCAATACTTCAAGATCAGAGTTACTCCTTGGTAAATAAATGCAAAGAGGAATAATAGGATTTATTGTGCCAAATTTTGTTTTTACTGGGGTTTAAAAAAAAAAAGACTTTTAACATCCTCCTGTTTCCTATGCTGGATGATTTTTTGACACACAACAGACACATTGGAAATGGAAACATAAACAGAATCAATGTCTTTCCTTCAACTAGAAAATAATTCTCCTTCCTTAAGGAAAGACAAGGCTGAATAGTGGCCTAGTTTCATCAGGATATGTATATCAATTAATGAAACTCCACCAAGAGAGATCATTGCTGAGATAAGCCTAGGAGGAAAAAGCTTTGCTCTCCTTTTTGTTAATGCTCCTTCTCATTTTCATCAACATATCCGACTATGTTATACAGACCAGAATATTAGACAGATTTCATTTTAGGTTTCTTTGTTTGTTTGTTTGCCAATGAACTGTGGGTCTCAGTGAAAACAAAGCTTTGAAAATATCAAATCCCCATGAGGTATTTTATGCTTTGACTTCTCACTGTCATGTACTAACTTATTCTTAGAGCTACACATTTCTTTGTTCCTTTAAAATATTTTGATCATTAAGTTTTTTATTATCTCCTTTGCAACAAGGTTAAAAATTAGTGGGCTATTACAGGACTAAGTAGGATTGTTCAATGAATAGTATGTAAATTTTCATGGTCAACATATTGGTGGTTCCTTCATGCCCCATAATATCCAGAGAACAACACAGTAGGATAGTTGGAAGGAGACGTATCAAGTTAATCTAATATAACCCTACAGCAGCTTGGCTTTTAGCAGACTATTCAGTGAGATGTTTTCCTTTAGGACAGGGATAGCAAATGCATGGTGTCAACATGCTGTCTCCCCTCATCAACATATGACAGACACCACAAATCAAAGAGAACCCTAATAATTAATCCTCAATTCAACCCTGCAGGCAACCATGACCAATTGACCAATTAACCAATTGACCAAAGTCAATTGACCAATTGACCAATTGACCAATTGACCAAAACTACAGATCTGTAGTTTTGGCAGTGTGATGCAATATCTAAATATGTTTCCCATCGGACAACTTATACTCACTTCTAAGCCAAATGTGCTCAGTCCATAAAGCCAAAGTAATAGGTACGTATGGCCCTCAACTGTTTCATCCAGTTAGAAAAACATGAACCAAGAATTTTAAAGGTCTTGGGAAATGTACTCAGCTTCATGGATGTCTCATCAACTACAAAACGTAGAAAATAGCTACAGCCCTCATCATTTATAGGGGAAAAGTTACTCTTGGATAAGGGGCATAACTTTCCTCTAGCACAGCCAACATAAATAATGATTTTTAGTGGATGAGTCATTGAAATGAATAATTCACCTTGAAATTTGTGGGGCAAAGCATGCTGCCCCTCAATAAAACAAATAAATGAGACTTGTCTTAGAGTGTGGTTAAAAATGACAAAATCTCCTTAATTTTACCTGTGTCCCTCCATAAAGAAAGGAAAACCTAATTTGGTCCCCTGCTGCTTGAACGATATGCACTTGTATTTCAACATGGATTCACATCATCTCGTAATCCTTAGCAGTCATGACCTGGAGACTTCAAGCAGCCTGTCACAATGTCATATAAAGGAGCTCTCTGCTCATCCAGCACACTTCAGAGATCCACTCTGCCTTAATTCTCACTGCTACCTATCAGCTAATATTGTCAAGAGGCATGCAAATATGCAGAGAAAATTATACTCTTCCAGAGACCTTATTCCCCCTATTTCTATCCAAAAGATTTTCTTGGCAACATATGTCATCAAATCAAAAATGTTTATTGCCTCTAATCTATATACCTTTCTATACTTTCCATTTTTCTCCCACAAACATGATCTAAACCAGTAATTCCCAATCTTTTCAGGCAATCCTGATAGTCCAGCCAACCAATTGATTCTGTGTAACCTTTTGTTTTTCATTTCAGGAACGACACTTCCCATTGCAGAGCAAACTTGCAATTATTACCCTGGCCTGTATATTGCTTCTTCCCTTGGAAATTGCATTTTCCATTTCTGACATCCTTTGTGTTCTTAACAATCCCAGTGAGAATCTTCTCATGTGGTTCTGAAAAAAATGGCCCCAAGCTTTAGCGGAACACAAGGTGAATATAAATTCCCTAACACCTAAGGTATTAGAGGCTTTTGTTCCTCCCCCAACTTTGCCTGCAACTACGGATATCATAATGTAGTGTGATATGTGGCAGATCAATATTAAACACACTGTACATAATTCGGATACTGCTCTGTAAGGGGCAACTCAACTATTACTTGTTTTAATCATTCGAGACATTTAGAATCTTAACTGCAATTGTCCTTGGTGCCACAACAAGACATGGGACTACTCTTCCTTGAGCTTATATTGTGATTACAAAAGGATTATTCAAGAACTGCCTATAGCTGCCCCTCTGACCTCAGTTGGGGCAGGGATCCCCTGGGATGGGTGTATACTCCTTACCTCCTGTCACATTTCAGAGGGTACAATCAGAAAGGGCTGCTGTCTTAAAAGGATCAGTTAGATAACACAGCCAGAAGTGATAATTGATAATGAGTGGTCTGAAAAATCATGATGTGGAGCTAACCAGAATGGAAGTTGTTGCAAATCAAGAAGAACTGTGATTACAAGGTACTAGAAGAAAAAAGTAAATCTGATTTATTCCACACAGAGAGTCTATATTTAAAAGTGTTTTTTTAATGAACTCATAGGCTCACTTTTTGGTGGAGAAATTGGATGTGTTGACAAGCAGAGGAATGAGGTCAAGAATAATGGACTATGCAATTAACAAGGTCTGATTTATAAAACAATTGATGTAACCAAACACATACACACTAATAATAAATAATACACATGATAAATCTGGCATCAACTCTAATCGTTCCTCAAAAAGGAAAGGTGAAAACCTTTGCCGGTATTATCACAGTCGTTTTCTTCTCTTAGTACCTGGGTCTATGATTCACTACTCCTCTTCTATGTCCTTTGCTTATTTACATGCCAATTAATTTGGAGTGGTCTCATCTTTGTAACAGGGATAATTAACCAACTCTAAACTCTCAGCCTGTCACCAAAGGTCTGACATTCTCTAGCTCTTGCCATTCCCAATTAGCTCCAACTCAGTTCTGTGCTGGGTTGAATATAAGCAGGTTTTCTCTCTTTCAATGTATTGCTTGAAAATATGGGCTGCAAATAACCTCACAGTTATCTTAGAATGGTTCCTCTCTTGGAGTAGCAGCATAGGAGATGGAGTTCACACTCGGATCACCCTGAATTTCTGAAAGAGGTAGAACACATTCTAGCGTGTGTGTTATTTAAAACAGCTCTGCAGCAGAAATCCTTATCTCTGATATTCTTGTTACACATACATAGAAACATTTTCTCTGGCTAAACTGAAGTTTATGACTACTGAATGTAGTCATTTCATACGTGATCATGTATGTGTTAGAGTAGTCAGAATTTTATTTTTCTAGAAGGAAGATAAAGGCAGAAAATTCTATCCTTGCATTCATTTCCATCTCCAGGATCAAAGAGCTCTAGAGTTCTCAATTCCTTTTATTAGTCACTCAATCCACAGTGCTTACTGAGCACCCACTATGGGATACAGTATGAATCACTACAGTAGATGTTGAAAAGGATAGAGAAATTGGGAAGGTTTTCTTGGGTAATTTCTCATCTCAATGGACAATTAGGCCCAACAAACCCACAAAGCTTGTCCTGGAAAAACACACAAGCACTGTGAGTTACTTATTAATTCATTCTCTTTCAGTTCCTAATCCACCCTTCCATAGGCTGGTTTGTGATATGGAGGCTGGACCTCTGCAATGCACATTTCTGCTTTATTACCTGGAGCCCTATGAGGCTCTAGAGGAGACTGCAAGGCTGGAGGTAGGAGGAGGGACTTGCTCCTTCCTGTCTGCTCCCTGGGAGGATTTCTCTACCAACACTTCTTTACCATTGCAGTGTCATCCCGTGACAGCAGCTGAATGCAGTTTGCAGTTTTTCCAATCTTTGTTGAATCAGCTTCATTACACTCCCTTCATAAACACCAGAACTAGCCAACCTCAGAGGTCTGGGCTTTAACTCCATGGAGACCCTCCTCTGAGCATGTAAGCTTTAAGAATAAGCATTAAGAATTTCAACCTCTTTTTTTGTTTGTTTGTTTTCCTTGGCCCAGAGACAGAAGCTGCTTCCTGTAGTTTTTCCTTCCCTGATTCCTCAGTGTTTTCTTTTTGCCTTTTTAGTTTCCTACTTAATAATGTTATACCTTGTTAACAATTCTTTATATGTAGGTACAGATTTTTCCTGTTAAAATAACTGAAGAGATTTCTGCCTCCTCACTGGACCCTGAACTATACAAAACCCCAAGTGTACTCAGCTTTTACAGTGCAACAGGCTTTTGGAAACCCTCTGAACAGTCAGATTGCTACAAAAGCCCACTGAGTACTCACACAGGTAAATTTCCCATTTTCTTCCCAAATGCAACATCCTCAGCAATCTTTGAATAAGTACATAAAGTCATGAGATTTAAAATGTGTATGGTAACTTGTAGCATTCAGTGATGTACAAAAACTCAAAACTATGTATACAAATCTGGGACTTCATGCCAACTAGTCCCTACTTGGCACTCCTATGCCCCACATTAGACATAGAAGCCTTACAACCTGCCTTTAATAAGAATATGCCTGATGGTTGTACAAGGAGTCTTCTAGAACTGCAGATATCTCCTGGTTCCCACTGGGGTGCCCATTCCCTATTCCTGTTTTGGCTCCACTACTGAGTATGCTCCATCTGCTGGCTTGGGGATCCAAATCCCATGCCAACTTCCTTTCCTCCTCAGGCTCTACCTCAACCCAGATCAACTCCCCTGCAAAAAAATTACAACCCAGAGATTCCTGCTGCCAAGATCCCACCCACTGCCTGAATCCTCTTGATGACAAATGACAGCCCAACTCTTAACATAAATTTACTAAAGCCTAAAACAATGACTCTATAGGTCAGTCAATCCTTCTAGGGCCCTCAGGTCTCTGCTTAAGCCCAAATCTTACCCTGCTCAATGATAGAGTCCCAGCAAGTCTGGAAAAATTAAGACCGCACAATTTATGACAATACACTCCTGTACTCGGTTCCCTTTGAACACAAGACTCATCTTTTGAACCATGGCAATCTGCCGTATATGGCCATGGAAAAATCATCCATGGATTTTCCATGTTGTTTAAATATTGTTTCTTGGAAATATGATGTGTCTCCCCAGCAAGTTGTTAACGGAGTGCTGGGGCTGGGAAGGCCCTAGGCCTAAGCTAACACTGAATGAGGAGAGATTGCCCTAGGAATGAACTCATTCCCAAACACAACCTTGGTGGTAACTTAGAAGCAATATACACTTCAACCAAAAGATGTGTTATCCTCCTCATACAACACCTCTCAGCTCCAAGAGATAGTTATTGATGTGATGATTATCTCTGTTTCCCTCCCAAGTCCCAAAAGATCTGGAGGAAAGGAATGTGAACTCCAAGATCTGCCTAAAATTTCCCTTTTATTTCCTTATAATCTCATCCACTATGCCATTTGTTTTGTATTTTTTTAACACAGCCAGGTCTAGTCATTTATATATTGTCTATGGCTGCATTTTCATGAAAAGGACAAAATTGAGTAGTAATGACCGAGACTGTATGGCCAACAAAGCCAAAAATGTCACTATTGGGTCCTTTACGGAAAAAGCTTGTCACCCCATATTTATAATCACTTTTGGTTATATATTCCATTTTTTAAAAATAGAAATGACTTTAATAGGGATTGCATTGACTCTGTTGATCACTTTGGGTAGTATAGACATTTTAACAATGTTGATTCTGCCAATCCATGAGCAAATCTAGAAAAAATAATTCTACACTTCGTATGGAACCAGAGAAGACCCCGTATGGCAAAAGCAACCTTAAGCAAAAAGAACAAATTGGGAGGCATCAATTTACCAGACTTCCACCTATAATACAAGGCCACAGTAACTAAAACAGCAAGGTACAGACAGAAGAACAGAGGCATACACCAACAACAACAAAGGCATAAACCAATGGAACAGAACTGAGAACCCAGATATAAAACCATCCTCATATAGCCATCTCATCTTTTATAAGACAGACAAAAACATACACTGGGGAAAAGAATCCTTATTCAATAAATGGTGCTG
>VBSM01003185.1:2695941-2719240 GCA_008086735.1 Cheirogaleus medius | reverse complement strand
GTATGGAGATACCTCAAAGAACTAAAAGTAGAACTACCATTTGATACAGCAATCTCATTACTGGGCATCTACCCAAAGGAAAAAAGGACACTCTATAAAAAAGACATCTGCACTCAAATGTTTATAGCAGCACAATTCAGAATTGCAAAGATGTGGACACAACCCAAGTGCCAATAAATACATGAATAGATTAATAAAATGTGGTATATGTATACCATGGAGTACAACTCAGCCACAAAAACAATGGTGATCTAGCACCTCTTGTATTATCCTGGATAGTGTCGGAATCCATTTTAGTAAGTGAAGTATCACAGGAATGGAAAAACAAGCACCACATGTACTCACCATCAAATTGGTACTAACTGATCAACACTTACTTGCACATATAGTAATAACATTCATCGGGTGTCGGGCAGGTGAGAGGGGGATGAGGGGATGGGTATATTCACACCTAATGGGTGCAGCGCACACTCTCCGGGGATGGATGCACTGGAAGCTCTGACTCGGGCCGGGCAAAGGCAATATAAGTAACCTAAACATTTGTACCCCCATAATATGCTGAAATAAAAAAAAATATGACTTAGTTTTTTCACTAAAGTTCTATTGCTATCTGTTTTAGGATTATGGTTAAGAACATATAACGTCAATGGCTTAGCCATAGCTCACCACATCTGGAGCCTTGAAAATTACATGTCATTATCATTTTCTAGCAGGTACTCTTTGCATTGCCTGCCCTTGTGTTAAGCACTCTAACATGTGTTATTTTATATATTCTTAACAATCATAGCATGTACATATTACTTATTCTATTTTTATAGATGGGAAATATACTCAAGTTAGGTAACTTGAGTCACTTTAGCAAGGTGATACAGGCAATAAGTGGTGAAAGCAGGATACAAATCTTAAGTTCATCCATTATAGAGGTCTTCTTAAACCCTAATGTACATACAAATTATCTGTGGATCTTGTTAAAATGCAGATTCTGATTCAAGAGATCTGGGTTAGAGCCTAAAATTTGTCATTTTTAACAAGTTCCCAGGTGATGCTGTTGATTTGCAGACCACACTGAGTAGCAAGTCATTTTATCATACTGTACCTTGTTGAACTGCTTTAATTGGGAAATGTTCCATCTTGCTAGACCTAAGCCTGAGTGACAAAATCAGTGACCAGAGTTGGAAGGACTAATTCAATAATAGCAGCATTAAGAATAGCTAACATTGGCATGTTATTATGTGCACTTGATGTGAATTGTCTCATTTTATACTCACAACCACTCTAGGAGATAAATATTATTCAACCCCATTTTACAAAAGAGGAAACTTAGGTATAGAACAGTTAAGTAACTTACCCAATGTCACACAAATGTAAGTAGAGGAGGTGAAAATCAAACTTCAGTCTATCTGATATGGTCTTTGTTCATGATTACTACACTCTACTGCATTTTATTGCATGTGTCTGGTTACATAACAAAGACAAGTGCTAGCCCTATCTGTGAGTAGGGCCAACTTCTGTCTGTCCAAGCCTCTTTTCCCTAAACTCACAGAAACCTGACTCCTCCATCAGGCCTGATCATGGCATTCATTATATCAGCAACCTTGGCCCATATTTCAATGGGGCTAGGATCAGCCATGCTCTCATAGACATAATATCAAGTGTACCACATGGGCTCTGTTTCACATAAGCCCCACCCTATGGTGAAATAGTCTACAAAACAAGTTTCTATCCCATTTCCTTCTACCCAACATTCCAATGTTCCATTGGCAACAAAATTACCAACCTGAACCTTACATAGCCTGCTTGGGTGGGGCCCTGACACCTCAACAATTACTTGTTTTTGAGAATTAGATAATCCCAATGGTTCTCTGACTGGCAAGTTACTTGTGTTCCATTGACCTATATGTCTGTCTTTATGCCAGTACCATAATATTGTGGAAGTGTGATATCTCCAGCTTTATTCTTCTTTCTCAAGATCAATTTGGCTATTTATGCTCTTTTATGGTTCCATATGAATTTTAGAATTGTTTTTATATTTCTATAAAAATGCCACTGGGATTTTAATAAGGATCAAGTTGAATCTGTAGATCCTTTTTGGAAATATGTACATTTTAATAACATTAAGTCTTCTAATCCATGAACACGGGATGTCTTTTCAATTGTTTGTGTCTTGTCTAATTTCTTTCATCAATATTTCGTCATTTTTTCAATATACAAGTCTTTTAACTCCTAGTTAAGTTTAATCCCAGGTATTTTATTCTTTTTGGGGCTATTCACAAATGAGATTGTTTTCCTAATTTCCTTTTCAGATCATTCCTTGTTAGTGAATAGAAACTCAACTGATTTTTGTATGTTGATTTTTTATCCTGCTAAATATATTCATGAATATATGGTCAACTGATCTTCCACAAGGATGCCATGAGTACACAATGGAGAAAAGATAGTCTCTTCAGCAAATGATATTGGGAAAACTCTATATCCACATGCAAAAGAATGAAATTGTACCCTTACCTTACACCACACACAAAAATCAACTAAAATGGGTTAAAGACATAAACATAAGATCAAGACCTGAAATTGTAAAAGCCCTAGCAGAAATTATAGGGGAAAAGTTTTATGACACTGGTCTTGGCAATCATTTCATAAATATGACACTAAAAACACAGGCAAAAATATATATAAACAAGTGGGATTACATCAAACTAAAGAGCTTCTGCATAGCAAAGAAAACAATCAATAGAATGAAAAGGCAACCTATGAAATGGTAGAAAATATTTGCAAACAATATATCCAATAAGAAGTTAACCCATAAGATATATAAGGAACTCCTACCTGAACAGACATTTCTCCCCAAAAGAAATACAAAGACCCAACAGGTATATGAAAAAATGCTCAATGTCACTAACTAGGGAAATGCAAATCAAAACCACAATGACATATCACCTCACACATGTCAGGATGACTATTATTAAAAAAAAATACACTAAAAGATGACTTCAAAAGCACAGGCAACCAAAGCAAAAATAGACAATTGAGATTCCATCAAGCTATAAAGCTTCTGTACTGCAAAAGAAACAATCAACAAAGTGAAGAGACAGCCCATGGAATGGGAGAAAATATTTGCAAACTATCCATCTGACAAGGGATTAATAACCAGGATATATAACGAGCTCAAACAACTCAATGGCAAAAAAAAAAAAAATTAAAAATCCAATTTTTAAAAATGGGCAAAAGATCTGAGCAGATATTTCTCAAAGGAAGACATACAAATGGCCAACAGAAATATGAAAAAATTCTCAACCTTACTAATTATCAGAGAAATGCAAATCAAAACCACAATGTGATATCATCTCACCCTAGTTAAAATGACTTGCATCTAAAAGACAGGCAATAATGGATGTTAGCAAGGATGTGGAGAAAGGGGAACCTTCATACACTGTTGGTGGGAATGTAAATTAGTATAGCCACTATGGAGAACAGTATGGAGGTTCCTCAAAACACTAAAAATAGAACTACCATATGATCCAGCAGTTCCACGATTGGATATATACCCAAAAGAAAGGAAATAAATGTATCAAAGAGATACCTGCACTCCCGTTTACGGAAGCACTATTCACAATAGCCAAAATATGGAACTAACCTAAGTGTACATCAACTAATGAATGGATAAAGAAAATGTGGTATATATACACAATAGAATATTATTCAGCCATAAAAAAGAATGAAATCCTGACACTTGCAGCAACATGGATAGAACTGGAGGCCATTGTGTTAAGTGAAATAAGCCAAGCACAGAAAGACAAATGTCTCATGTTCTCATATGCAGGAGCTAAAAAAAAGTGGATCTCATGAAAACAGAGAGTAGATTGGTAGTTACTAGAGGCCAGAAAGGGGTGGGGAGAGGAAAAGGAAGGGGAAGAAAAGAAGATAAATGTATTTATTGCCACTGATCTATACACTTACAATGGTAAAGATGATAAATTATATGTGTATATTTTACCTCAATAAATTTTTTTTTTAAAAAAAGACAAATGTTGCCTAGGATGTAGTGAAATTGGAACCCTTGCACACTGTTGGTGAGAATGAAAAATGGTATAGATGGTATAGCCACTATAGAAAACAGTATGGGGGTTCCTCAAAAAGTTAAAAATAGAACTACCATATTATCCAGCAATCTCACTTCTAGGTATTAATCCCAAAGAATTGAAATTCTGTCCTCAAAGAGATATTAGTACTCCTATGTTCATTGCCGCACTATTCACAATAGCTAAGATGTGGGAACAATCAAGATGTGCATCCATAGATGAATGGATAAAGAAAACGTGGTATGTACATAAAAGAAAATTCTATAATATGCAACAACATGGATGAACCTTGAGGACATTGTGCTAAGTGATATAATCCAGTCACAGAAAGACAAATACTGCATGATTCCACTTAAATGAGGTATCTAAAATAGTGAAATTCATAGAGTTGAAGAGTGAAATGGCAGCTGCCAGGGGCTGCGGGGAGGAGAAAATGGGGAGTAACTAAGCAATAGGCATAAAGTTTCAGTTAAGCAAGATGAATAAGCTTTAGAGATCTGCTATACAACATTGTACCTGGAGTCAACAATAATGTATTGTAAACTTAATTTCTTAAGAGGGCAGATTTCATGTTAAATTTTCCTATTATAATACTAATACTAATTATAAAAAACTTCCATGTGTTAATTCACCTCTTCCACCCATGAAATCTATGTCATTCTATAAAGTGAATGTTCGGATCAAAGTTAGACAGTCTAGAAAATACCAGTTGATGTTCTCTCTGAATGATCTGTAAATAGCCACACACATTAATTAATTTTCTGCCATACTTCACTGAGGTTGCAATCTTTTTTAGCAAATTGAGACAGAGACTCCATAATGAGAACAAAACTATATCAGACACCATTTCAGCAAAAATTGAAAAATCAAAAGTGATAATATTTCTGAAGTAATGGCTATGTTGAAAAGAGTAAATGCCATCAAATGCATCTATTTTCCTGTCAAGTGCTGTAATGAGACTGGCAGAAAAACAAGATGCCAAATTAATTCCCCTTATAGGTTTTTGCCTTTTCTTCCATCAATTTTCTACTCCTATCATTTAGGAATATCAATAAACTCCCAAAGAGAAGCTTTGGCAGTTGTTAACATTGTCATTTTGTGTTTCGTTTCCCCTACGATGATTCTTACTAAAGACTTAAGTCACCTTCTATCTCCCTCTGTAGTAATGCACATTGCAAAGAATTGAGCATAAGCCCCTGCCCCAAATCCTCAGTTTGAATGGCTTTATCAACTACAAGCAGTTCTGAAGCCCCTGAGGAAGGCAATAAAAACTTCTGTCACACCAGCTTGCCTTTTTTATCCCAGATTATAACAACTGAATATGTTTATTGGAAATGGTTTCCTTTCTGTGCCTTCCCCATGTTTCCCAGGCCTATTGTTAATTGCCCCTGTGTGTAGTCAGGAAATCTGCTTGAATTTGATTTGTTTGCTCAAGAGTTAGCTGTAGGACCTTGAAAAAATAAATTCTTTGTGCCTTCGTTTTCTCATTTGTGAACTCTATTGCTTTTTGAGGGGAAAATTAGATGATGAAATTAAAGAACATGTAAGAAAGGGGGAAAAGTACTTGGAAACTTGAGCCATAGAGTTCCATATATTATTTATTTTAACAATTTATTGAGATATAATTCACATAGCATGCAACTGACCTATTTAAAGTGTACTATTCAGTGGTTTTTAGTACATTTGCAGAGTTTTACAGGGATCACCACAAACTAATTTTAGAACATTTAATCATCCCCCCAAAAAACCCTATATCAATCACTACCCTTTTCCCCTCTCCCCTCTCACGCACTTACAAGCCCACCTTATCTTCTGTTCCCACTCATAGCCCTAGGAACCACTAATATACTTTCTATATATATTTGACTATTACGGACATTTCATATAAATGGAATTATAAAATATGTGGTCTTTTATGGCCAGCTTCTTTCACTTAGCATAATGTTTTCAAGGGTCATCTATGTTATAGCATTCATCAATGCCTTATTCCTTTTCATTGTTGAATATTATCCCATTGTATAGATATAATACATTTTATTTATCCATTCATCAGTTGATAGACACCTGGGATATATTTACTTTTGGCTACTATGAATAATGCTGCTATTTACATTCGTGTACAAGTTTTTCTGTGAGCATGTTTTCATTCCCCTTGGTTAGATACCTAAGAGTAGCACTGCTGGGTCATATGGTAACTTTATGTTTCACATTTTGAAAAACTGCCAAAATATTTTCCAAAGTGACTACACTATTTCACATTCCTATCAGTAATGTATGAGGGTTCAAATTTCTCCCCCACATCCATACCAATACTTGTTGTTGTTTGTCTTTTGGATTATAGCCATCCTGGTTGGTGTGAAGTAGTATCTCATGGTGAGTTTAATTTCCATTACCCTAATGATTAATGATTTTGAACATATTTTCATGTGTTCATCAGCCATTTGTACATCTTCTCTGGAAAAATGTCTACTCGGATCCTTTGCCCATTTTTAATTGGTCATTTGTCTTTTTTATTATTGAGCTGTGAAAGTTCTAAAAAGTTGTAAAAATTTGTCCATTTCATCTAAGTTATCTGATTTGTTGGCATACAGTTATCCAATGTATTCCTTTATAATACTTTTATTTCTGTGGTGATTTTTTTCATCATGCCTGCTTGTAGTATTTTGAGTTCTCTCTCTCTCGCTCTCGCTCTCTCCTTGGGTAGCCTAGCCAAAAGGCTTGCCAATTGTGCTGATCTTTTCAAAAGATTAACTTTTGTTTTATTTATTTTCTCTACCACTTTTCTATTCTTTGTTTCATTTATTGCCACCATAATCTTTATTATGTCATTCCTTTTGCTGGCTTTAGGTTTAGTTTGCTCTTCTTTTCTAGTTTCTAAGGTGGAAGTTTAGGATATTGATTTGATATCTTTTGTCTTTATAACATAGGCATGTAAATCTATGAATTTCTAACTAAGCACTCTAATCACATTCTATAATGTTTGCTATGATGGTTTTATTTTCATTCATTTCAAATTATTTTCTTTCTTTTGTTTTTTTCTTTCACTCATTATTTAAGTGTATGTTGTTTAATTTCCACATATTGTGGATTCACGTTTACTTCTATGATTAATTTATAATTTAATTCCATTGTGGTTGGAGAACATATTTTGTATGACTTCAATCTTTTTAAATTTATTAAGGCTTGTTTTATGGCTTAGCAAATGATTTATCCTGGAAAGTGTTCCACGTGTACTTGAGAGGAATGTGTATTTTTGCTGGGTTTTTTTCTGTATACTACTGTTAGTTAGGTTTAGTTGATTCATAGTATTATTCAAGTCTTGCTGATCTTCCTAATTGTTCTCTTCAATATTGAAAGTGGTATATTTAACTCTGCAACCATTATTGTTGAATACACTGTTTCTCCCTTCAATTCTGTCAGATTTTGTTTGCTGTATTTAGGGGCTTTGTTGTTAGTCACATATATATTTATAAGGGTTATGGCTTCTTAATGGATTGACCCTGTTATCATTATAAAATGCTCCTCTTCATCTCTTCTGACATTTTTCTGTTTTTAAGTCCATTTTGTCTGATGTTAGCATAACTACTTCAGCCCTCTTCTGGATGCTGTTTGCATGGAATACCTTTTTTCCATTATTTTACTTTCAAAACTTATTTGAACATTTAATCTAAAGTATATCTCCTGTAGATGGCATATAGTTGGATCTTACTTTAATCCAGTCCAATTTAATATCTGCATTTTATTGGATTGTTCAATAATACATTCACCCTTAATGTTATTATTGATATATATTCTATTCTAAATAAACTCAGTACACCCTCAGAGAGAGAGTTACTGAGCTCTCTGTTTTTATAATGTGTCTCTCTCTCTAGGCAGAACCTCTGATTTACCACATCAAGGCTGGGAGGGAGATAGTGGCCAGAGTGATATCTCTACCCTACAAGCTAAGCACTGGGTAGGGATGGCAGTCCCTTGTCTTCTTGGCTTTCCCCTCCTGATGTGGAACCTCTATTCTATGAATTATATGGGCAGGGACAATCAGTGTCCAGTATTCTCATCCTGCTGCACCTGTGCTAGAGCTTCCACTCTACTAGAGGGGCCTGGGCAGGGGAATTTAGGCCCAATCCTCTCAACTGTGCCTATCTGGAATTGAGCTCCTACAACATAGAGCTGGGATGGATGAAATACTCCAGCGGCCTGCCTCTCCCCTGGTAAAACTGTAGCCAAGAACTGAGAACTGGGAGTAGAGGGATCCCTGTCTTCTAGCTGCATCTGTCTGGAGTGCAGCTTCTGTCACACTGTGCTGGGAGGGGAAGGGCCAAGAAGGGAGCAAATAATGGCCAAAATGCCACAGACTCTCACTGTTCTTATTAAGATTTAGTTGATTTTCTCAAATAGATGTTTCTCTATTTGCAGTGTGCTTTCAGGATAATTTCCAGGATAACAACCCATTTAAATGTTTGTTTCACTGGGAAGAGAGTCTGATGAGCCCCTCACACTGCCATTCCACAAGCTGCATTCCAGATGTATGTATTATTGAAGCCCAGTTCCACCAGTTGCCTGGCAAATGACCTTCAACAAGTCACTTAATTTTCTGCAAGTCAGTTTTCTTATATGCAAATGGGTATATGAATAGTATTCATTTGAAAAGACTTTTGTAAAGATTAAAGTTAAAGCACTTAGAACAGTGCATTGCACATAGTAAATGCTATAAAGTTGTTAGCTGTTGTCATTATTTTCATCATTGATATAGATAATATTTTATCATAGAATGTCCAGTAAGGTAAAAAGATATCATTTTCCCATAAACTGACATCATTCTCTCTAACCATATTAAGGGAAAATCTTATAAAACATACCAAATGGAATCACTGAGGAATCACAAAAATCTGTATGAATCTTTAAAACCTGTTCTTGGAGTAGGAAACTATACCTCATCCTGCTTATGCAGCACTTCAGATAGTCTGAGCCTGCCACAGATGTGTTGGTATATATTTATTGACTACCAAAATTTTATTGATTCTTTCTTGCCCTTAGGAAAATATCTAAATGTTTCACCTTGGAATTCAAGGTCTTTTATAATCTAGCCCAACTTTCCTCTTTATCAGTTTTATTCCCTGCCTTTTTCCCTGCCTTCTCACATCCAATGGACCGACCATAGACTCCTGCTCCAAGAGTTTTTTTCACACAGCTCAGAAACCCATGGCTCTCTCAAGGATCTGTGGCTTTTTAAACATTCTTTCCTCTACCTAGAATGATATCTCCCTGCCTGCCTTTTCCCTAATGCTAGGCCCAATGCCCCTCCTCCCATATACACAAGCACTCATAGTCATTTCCTTTTACTTAGCAAACTCCCCATCTCCAATGTCCAGTCCTCGGATATACATTCCTTGGCTTCCCCAAGCAAAGTTAGACACTCTGTCCTTGGTATTTCCATGGAATTCTTTTATATTTTCTCTGAAAGCACTTAACATATTGTAACATACTGTGTTGTTCCCCTACACATGTATTTTCCAACCAGACTGGTAAAGTTCTCCAAAACTAGAATGCTGTGATATTCACTCCTGGCACATAGTAGGGGATTGCAGAAATTATTCGTGCTCTTCAAAAATATTGCAGTTCCCTTTTCCTTCCAGGCCGATGGTTGGCTTGTATTTATCTAGCCCTTTTGAAGTTAGGTATGGCTGTGTGACCATTTTGGCTGACAAAATATAAACATAAGTGACATATATCACTTCAATAGGGACACTTTAAAAGCCAATGTGCTATTTGCTAAGTTCTGTTTTCTCACCTTAGTGATCATGAAAGCATATATTAAGGTGAATCTGAGTTGTTGAGGGACTACAATCAGAAGAGTACCATACCAAACCACAGTAGAAATATAATATAAGTAAAAGAATCAACATGTATGTTAAGTCATTTCACTTTAGAGATTTTTGTCACTACATCATTACCTAGCCTATCCTGATTATGTGCTGGACAAAAATACATTTTTGTTGAATGAATGCAATGAAAATGCAGTGAAGGCCACTATCTCTTTAGTTTGCCTACAGGGAAGAAATCACTCTTCTTTTGCTTTATCTCAGTATATATACTGTTAAATAAATAGCAATGACTATTCTCTAAATGTATTTTCTACTTCATTTTTCTGCTAAATTTGAGTGCAAAGCAGAACATTTTCCCCTCACATTACAAATAGGACACCTGAAAATTTTCTACAATCTCTAATTCTTATTTCTTGAAACTAGCATACTGGATTGCTCTTAAGATAATTTGAAAAAAAAAAAAAGCGTTCAAAAATACCCTGTAAAAATTTGCCTTCTGAGGCAGATACTCCTGACATACAGCTACACTTCAAAATTTATCATGGGAATAAGCATAAATTGTTTCTAAGTGGATCATGAATATTTATTCCTATGAAAACATTTGGCTTTGGAGAATAGCCTGAGAGAAGCTGTCTGGGGGTTGGGGTGGGAAGTAACGTACACAGAGATATAGGGTAGCCTTTTTCTTCAGCAATGTTTGCAGACAATTTTTTTTTTTAGAGTTGAGGATGCTCAAAATGACTAAGTTATTTAAGTACACAAAATCAGAGCCTTTTGAAAACTATGATTTAAAATTTCTGGTGGGAAGCATATCAAAGTGAATAAGTAGATGAATTTATAAATAATCTAGTTTATTCCTGAGTCGCTGTTGACCTGTATACTAAGAGATGATAACGTTCTGTTTTGTTCAGCCACTTACCTTTGTACATAGTTCAGTGTTTGTACGTTTTTCACTGAATCTTAATTATTTGATCATATGTCTCTCATCAATCTGTGAGAGACATGTCTTACTATTTACTTACTCTCCCTCATACAAAGAAGAGTTTCTGGCACATAGTGGACTTTTAGTTTTTCAGAATTGATTAAGGGGATGCATGAATGAATGAATGCTAAGTTAGTTTTGTGAATTTAAGCAAATCACTTTTAATCTCTCTAGACCTGGGCTATCCCATACAATAGCCACTATTTATACACATGGCTATATGTGTAAAATACACATTAGATTGTATTTGTAAAATATGTATTGGATTTTGAAGACTTAATACCAAAATAAATAAAATAACTTACTAATAATAGTTTTCGTGTTGACTGCATATTAAAATGACACTATTTTGATTTTATTAAGTTAAATAAAATAACTATTTAAATTATTTCACCTGCATCTTTTTATACTTTTTAACTTTTTATTTTGAAGTAATTAGAGATTCCTAAGAATTTACAAAAACATTTCAGAGAGGTTCTGAGTACCCTTCACCAAAGTTTTTCCCAGTGGTACCATTTTACATAACTACAGTGCAATATCAAAATAAAAAATTGACATTTTTTACAGTTTACAATCTGTATTCAGATTTCACGAGTTTTACATGCACACGTTTGGGGGTGTGTCTGTGTATTTGTGTGAGTTCTATACAATTTTATTCTATAGTGTAGCTGTGTGTAATCACCACTACAATCAAGATCCAAAACCATTCCATCTCCACAAAGACCTCCCTTGAGCTATTTCTTTGCAGCTAAACCCACCCTTACCCCACATCTCATCCCTATACCTTGGCAACCACTAATCAGTTCTCCATCTCTATAATTTTATCATTTAAGAAATATTATATAAAAGGAATCCTACATTATATATACTTTTGGGATAATATATTTTCACTCAGCATAATGTCCTTCATCCTAGTTGTTGCATGGAAGAACAGTCTGTTCCTTTTTATTGCTTAGTAGTATTCATGAGATGGATTACCACAGTTTAACAGCCCAATGAAGGAGATCTGGGGTTTTTTTTTTTCAGTTTTTGGCTATTAAAAATAAAGCTTCTATGAACATTCACCTATAGGATTTCTGTGAACATAAGTTTTTATTTCTATGAGATGAATGCCAATAAGTGTGATTGCTTGGTCATATGTTAAATGTGTGTTCAGTATTTTTAGGAAACTAGTTGTTTAAGAAAATAGGTGTACAGTGATATCTTGTGGTTTTAATTTGTATTTCTCTAACAACTAATGATATTCAATATATTTTCATGTGCCTATTCACCATCTACATATCTTCTTTTTTAAAACAATGTCTCTTGCTCATTTTCTAACTGGATTGGGTTTTTCTTTGTTTTGTGTTTTTATTTTCTTTTTTATTGTTGAGTTTTGAGATTTCGTTGTATATTCTAGGTACAAGTTCCTTGTCAGACATGTGGTTTACAAATATTTCTTCCCAGATTGTAGATTGTCTTTCCATCTTCTTTTGCAGAGCAAGTTTTTAATTTCAACAACGTCTAAGGTACCAAATTTTTTCTTTTGCAAATCACTAGGTTCTTCTAAAAGTTTTACAGTTTTACATTTTACATTTAAGTTCATGATCCATTTTGAGTTAAAATGTTTTAAGTTGAGAGGTTTAGGTCAAGTTTCAATTTTTGTCTATAGGTATCCAATTGCTCCAGCAACATTTGTTAAATTGCTTTTGCATCTTTATCGAAAGGGACATAGTTATGCAGGTCTATTTCTGGATTCTATATTCTGTTCCATCAATCTGTAATATCTATCTCTTCACCAATACCAGACAGTCTTAATTAATGGAGATATATAACAAGCCTTGAAATCAGGTAGACTGTATTCTCCTGGGTTTATTAATTTATTCTTCTATTCTACTTATTTATTCTTCTATTTATTATTTATTCTTCTTTTTTAAATTTGTTTTAGCTATTCTCTTTCAAATTTGCTTCAGCTATTCTATTTCTTTTGTCTTTTAATATAAATTTTAGAATAAGCTTCCATATATCTACAAATAATCATGCTAGGATTTTAATGGGAATTGCATTAAATTGGGGAAGAAATTATATATTAATTTTTACTATATTGAGCCTTCCATTCCTTGAATATAGTATGTTTCTCTATTTATTTAGATCTTTGATTTCTTCCATCAGCAATTAATAATTTTTAGTATACAAGTCTGGTCAAGTTTTATTAGATTTATATTTAAGCATGTTATTGTTGAGCTATTACAAGTGGTATTGTTTTCGATTATGGTTATGACATGTTCATTGCTAGTCTATAGAAATACAATTGATTTTTATATGTTCGTCTTATATCTGCAACCTTGCTAAACCTATTAGTTCTAGGAGGTATTTTTGTAGATTCCTTGTGATTTTATATATAGATTATGTCATCTACAAATAAGAACAGTTTTATTTCTTCCTTTCTAATATGCCTATATTTATTTTTCTCATCCTATTGCTATGGTTAGTGGTTTCAGTAGTATGTTGAATAAAAGTGGTGAGAGTGCCTACACTTTAATTGTTTCCAAACTTAAGTAGAAAACATTCAAACTTTCACTATTAATCATGAAGTTAGCTGTAGTTTTTTATAAGTGCTCTTTATCCTATTGAGGATATTTCCCTCCATTCCTAGTTTGGTTAGAGTGTTTATCATAAATGGGTGTTGAATTTTGTCAAATGCTTTTTCTGAATAAATTGATGTGATCATGTGATTTTTCTACTCTAGCCCGTAAATATGGTGTGTTAAAGTGATTGCTGTTTTAATATTCAACCAGCCCTTAGTATATGTGTGTGTCTGTATACATATATACATTTATATGTTTATATATTGCTGGATTCCATTTGCTAATATTTTTGAGGTTTTGTTTTTTTTCATCTATGTTCATGGGGAATATTGGTCTGTAGTTTTCCCTTTTGTTTGTACTGTTTTTGTTTCTTCAGTATCAGAGTAATATTTGCCTAATAAAATGAGTTGGGAAGTGCTTTCTCTTTCATTTCTATCTTCTGGAAGAAAAGTTATAGAATATGTGTTAATTACTCTGTAAATGTTTGTTAGAATTCTCTAGCAAAAGCACCTGGTGAGAGGATATATTTTGGGAGAGTTTTTAAAATACAAATTCAGAATTATCTATTTCATAATGAGTGAGCTTTTGTAGTTTGTGCTTTTTGAAGAATTAGTCCATTTCATCTAAGTTGGTAATTTTATGTGGGTAGTGTTTGTTGTTCCTAGTATTCCATTTTTATTCTTGTCTTGTATATGAGGCCTGTTATGATATCTATTGTTTTGTTCTTGATATTGGTAATGTATGTCTTCTCTATTTCTTTATTAGTCTTGCTGGATGTTTGTCAATTTTATTGATCTTTTTTAAAGAACCAGAGTTTTGTTTTATTGATTTATTCTATTGTTTTTCTGTTTTCAAATTCACTGGTATCAGCTCTGATCTATGTTACTGTTTTCCTTCTGTCTGCTTTGAGTTTATTTTGCTATTCTTTTTATAGTTCCTTAGAATAGAAAATTAGATTGTTGATTTGAGACCTTTTCCTATTTTAATGTAACCATTTAGTGCTATAAATTTCCCTCCTAGCACTGGATTAGCTGTAGCCCACAAATTTTGCTGTGTTGCAATGTTACATTATCATTTTCACTTCATTCTATGTGGTTTTTAAAAATTTCCTTTGAAACTTCCTTTGTGAACCATAGATTATTTAGAATTGTTTTCTTTAATTTCTAAGTACTTGGATATTTTTCTGTTATGTTTCTGTTATTGATTTTAAGTTTCACACAATTGTGATCAAATAATGCAATCTATATGATTTCAACTCTTTTAAAATGTGTTGAGATTTGTTTTATAACCTAGGATATGGTCTATCATGGTGAAAGATCTATGGGCCTTAAAAAGAATATGTATTCTGCTATTATCAGTAAAATTTTCTATAAATGTCAGTTAGATTCTGTTGGCTTATGATGTTTTTAAGTTCTTTTATATCATTGCTTGTTTTCTATCTAGCCACTCTATCAATTGCTAAGACAGCAATGCTTAAGTTTCCAGGTATAATGATGAATTTATCAATTTTTCCTTTCAATTCCATCATTTTTTCTTTCATGTATTCTGGAGCCCTATTACTGGATGTATACTCATTAAGGATTTCTATGTCTTCCTGGTCAATTGACACTTTTATTATTGTACAATATATTTCTTTGTTCCTGCAAATTTTTTTAGCTCTGAAGTCTACTTTAACAAATATTAACATAGCTACCTCCACTGTTTGTGATTAAAGTTTTCATGGTATATCTTTTTCAGTCTCTTTACTTTCAGCCTACTTACATCATCATATTTGAAAAAAATTTCTTTTAGACAGCATATCATTAGGTCATGACGTTTAATCTACTCTGCCAATCTCTCTTTCAACTGGTGCATTTAGCAAATTTAAATAGTATAAATTTAAATTATACTTAATTTAAATGTAATTATGTTAGAGCTTATGTCTGTCATTTTATTTTTTCTTTTCTCTTTATTGTCTGTTAGCGTGTGTGTGTGTGTGTGTGTGTCTGTGTGTGTGTGTTTGCTTTCTTTTCCTGACTTTCTGTGGTTTGGTTGCAATTTTTTTTAGATTCCATATTGATTTATCTATAGTGCTTTTGAGTATGTATATTTGTATGGCTTTTTAGTGTTTGCTACAGGTATTGCATCATATATACATAACTTATCAGTCTACTGGTGTCATCGTTTTATAGTTTAATGAAGTATAGAAATCTTATTTTATGTGCCTTATTCTTCCCCATTTATACAATATTTGTCTCACATATTTATTCTACATACATTTAAAACCACATCATACACTCTTATGATTTTCGTATCAATTGTCAACCATAATTAGAAAACTCGAGAAGCATACTATTATTTACCCATATTTTTGCTTATTGCTTTCTTTCCTCCTTCTTGATATCCCCATATTCCTTCTTTTATCATTCCCTTTCCATTTAGAGAATATCTTTAGCCACTATTTCACAGTAGGTCTGCTGGTGACAAATTCTCTTAGTTTCCTCACATCTGACAATATAGTAATCTCATTTTCATTTCTGAGGGTATTTTTCCTGGATATGGAATTCTGAGTTGGTAGTCTTTCCTTTCAGTACTTGAAAATTATTGTGCCATTTCCTTCTGGCCTCTATGGCTTCTGATGAGAAATCTGCTATCATTTGAACTTTTGTTCCCCTAGGTAATATGTCATTTTTTTCTATCTGTTTTCAATAATTTTTCATTGTCTTTAGATTACAGAAGTTTGATTGTGATGTGTCTTGGCATGGATTTCTTTAGGTTTATTGTGTTTGGGCTTTGCTCATTTTCTTGAATCTGCAGGTTTATACTTTTCATGAAATTGGGAAATTCTCAGTCATTATTCATTTGAATATTTGTTTATACCTATATTCTTTCTCTCCTGGAAGTCCAATGACATGAATATTAGACCTTTTATTATTGTCCACAGGTTTCTGAGGCTCTGCTAATTGTTTTCAGTCTATTTTTTCTCTGTTGTCAAAATTGGATAATTTTTAATGTTTTATCTTCAAGTTCATTGCTTCATTCCCCTCTCATCTCCACTTTTATTGAACTCGTGTAGTGAGTTTATTTCATTTATTTTATTTTTCAGTTCTAACATTTCTATTTAGTCCTTCATATCCTCTACTTCTTGTTAAGACTTTCTTTTTTCTCATTTGTTTCAAGCATGTTCACAATTGCTCATTGAACAATTTTTATGATGGCTCCTTTTAAATCCTTTTGAGATAATTCCAATGTCTGTTTCTTCTAAATGTTGACATTTATTAATGATGTTTTCTCATTCAAGTTGAGATATTCTTGGTTCTTGATACACTAAATGATCTTCAGTTCTCTCTTGGACATCTGGTATATTCTTATTATGAAACTTTGGATCTTATGTAAATCTTCTATTTTAGCAGGCCTCCACTAATATCATGTTGGTAAGGAGAGTCAGGCTGAGCCTCATTACTGCCAGCCAGGTGGAATTTTGGGCTCCCCATCCAGCCTTCACCTTACACTGTGGAGAGAATGAGGTACGCTTCATTACTGCTGGGTAAGGGAGGAAGTCTAGGCTCCCCGTGTAGTTTCTACTGACATGATGGGGGTGGGTGTGTGGAGAGGTGTACCTCATTACCTCCGGGAAGTGCTAAAAATATAGTTTGTCCACTTGGTCTCCTTGGACACCATCTAGTGGGAAGGGGGAAGAGGTATCTCATTACCAATGGATGAAGGTGGAAATCTAGGCCCCTCTCTTGGCCTTTACTGATGGGGACAGGAGGGTGGTTTTGTTTTTTGTTCTCTGAAACGGTGAGTAGGGAAGTTATTGTCAAAAAATTTTTCTTTCTTGCTAGGTTGCTCCTTTCTTCAACCTTTGGCTTATAAGAACAAGTTTTTGGGGGGGACCTCTTAAAAATTTTTTTGGCTGTTCATGTGGGTGTTTCTGGGTTGTAGGCTTCTCCAGCACCCAGTCCAGGATATGAGGGAAGCAAAAAGAAAACCCAGGGAACTCATCATTGTGTCATTCCTCAAGTCCTGAAGTCCTTAGCTGGCTTGCCACCTTCTCTCCAGATTTCAGAGTCTTATGTTTATTTTAAATAAATGTCCATGGATTTTAGCTATATTTACTAGGTAAAATAGGAAGATGTGGGTCTGTGTCATGTTGTCCAGAATCAGAAGTCTCCCCTTCTTACTTTTTTTTACAATGTCTACTAGAATATTTAAAATTGCATTTATGACTCACATCATATTTCTATTAGACAGAGTTATGTGTAGATCTTAGCTTTTTCAATTGCAAATAAGAGGGTTAGAAGAGATGCTCCCTAAAGTCAATCCTTTACACCTCTAAAATTCCATGATTCTGAGGATTGTTGTTTGGCTTCTTTATACAATGCAAATGATATAGATGATACTGTTGTTTTTTCTACTTAGTTACATCACAGTTACCAGAAATGAAATAGTGCCCTTCAAATGCCTCAAAATAGAGGCAAGGGATAATTGAAGGTGGTTATTATTTTTAAAATGAATGCCAATATGTTAACATTTCCTTAGAAAGTAGTTGGTAAGCAACAATTTCTCCAGAGGAGCTTATTGCAGGTGCTAATCAGCTTTCACTATTTTTTACTGTTTGTGCTGAAAAAAGAATTAATTATCTCAGTAGCCTCACTTCTTCATATACCTAATAAAGCATACCCCCACTCTGGAGAATAAACTAAATTTGATAGAGAAAGGTTTAATACATAGCTAAAAATAGCACTGTAATCTCCTGAAGGAACTCTCAGAACTCCCCTTTCTCTTTTTAGACAGACTTTCCTTTTTTGAAACTGCTAATGAATGGTTCTTGTATCCTTGTGACTCTCTCCCTCATCCTACATCCTCCCACATACTTTGAAAACTATTAAAGTTCATTTTCTTCCAATATTCATAAGTAGTTTTCCTGAAATCTGCTGGATCTATAACAGAACAATTCCAATAATCTGCCCATAAAATTCTGGTTTCCTAGAAGCCTTGTTTGAAAATTAAGACAGTGCCTTTGAGCTTTAGGTACAACATATAAAGTTCTCCACTGTATTATTACAAAGTTCTCCAGTGGCCTAGTTATCTCCCATACAAATTGTTTACCTTGAAACATGTGTTTCTCTATCACTTCATAAAAAAGGGCATTCTTGAAGGTCATTGATGATTTTCTTCTCTCAAATTCAGTAATCTACTTACCTCCTGTCCTTCTGAAGTATTTTATATTGTACATCAAACTTCCTGGACAAGTTCTCTTGCCTTATTTTCTGTTATATTGCCACTCTCTTCTGATTCTCTTGAATCTTTTTTTGTTTCTTCACCTATATTCCTGCTCTCCTCTTTTCCTTATCTAATCATAAGAATTATCTGGTTCCTTAAGATGTTCTTAAACCTGTCTTTCATTACTCTCTACTTCTTGGGAATATTCATTCCAGTTTCAAATATAACTTCTATGCTGATTATTCTCAAATCTCTCTTCCTGTTTTTTGTTTTGTTTTGTTTTTAAACTTATTTTTTCTTAAGTTTTTCTTTTTTATTTCAGAATATTATGGGGCTACAAACATTTTGGTCTGAACTATAGTCCCCAAATCTCCAGGCTCATTTAGCATTTCCCCTTGTATGTCCCCACAATACTACAAACCGGACATGACTGAAATCAAACTCCTCTGCTTCCCCTCCAATTCCCCTGTCAAATGGCTCCAGATTCTCTGCTTTAACTAAGCAATCCTCTAACCCAGAGGATTGAGTCATCTTCCATTAAACACTCTTTTCATCCCATCTCTAGACTCAGGCACCAAATCAAGCATGTTTTTCCCTACAACCTGGAGTTGGGTGGAGGGGAAACAGCCTTGAAGCGAATCAGATCTATGTTTAAATTTATGTAAATTATTATCATAACTTTGCATGAACTTACCTACTACAGAGTTGCGATGATTTAATGAGATAATACATTATAAAGGTCTGATATATTATAGGAGTCACATGGCAGAAAGGGTGAGGGGGGTCTCTCTCATACCTCGTTTATAAGGACAAGCTAATCTGATTCATGAGGGCTCTGTTCTCATGACCTAATCGCCTCCTAAAGGCCCCATCTCCCAACACCATCACCTTGGGAGTTAGGATTTCAACATATGAATTTTGAGGAATGCAAATATTCAGACAATATTAATCTAGTGCTTACAAGTACTTAGAGGGATTGTACCTTCAGGGTCATTCATTACCATCTACTATTGGCCTTAGATGGAAAAATTGATTGTCACCTAAATTAAGGGCCATCAGTGTGATACTCCTTGCTCCAAATATCCCTACAATGGGTTTATCCCTTGTGTCTAAAATGTTCCCACTAGATATGTACCCCTGTGGCTCATAGCTTGTTATGTTATTAACATGCTCTTGGAAAAATAGAACACAAAAATGTGAAGTAACCAGTATACCAGTAACATTTTCAAGTCTAATGTGGCTGTTGGCATTAGTTTTCCATTTTTACTTGCCCTAGGAAATACCTTTAAAAGTAATTTGAAATCCCCATTTCATTTTAAAAGGATATTTTATAAAAGATATAGGGTATAATATTAGAATTTAAAAGTTTAAATTGAATAAATTTAGAGTTGTAAATAAAGCTTTTATTTTATTTTATTCATTTTGATGTGGACCACAGGAAACTATCGGGAAAATCCTTGGAGAGAACCTCCATAATTACCTCTCAATGCCTACTGTTTCTGTAGCAGGGATAATTGACACTTGGAGAGTTCCTACTATGCACCAGGTGGTGTAACTTTGTGTGTGTCTCTGTGTGTTTGTCTGTGTGTCTGTATATATGAGACAGGTATTATTATGCCATTCTACAGATAGAAAACTAAGGCATAAGAAGTTTGGATTTTTTTTAAAGGTATAATTTATGTATTAAATTGTTATAAGCAAAAAAATTAGAGAGATGGAGGAAGAATTGGATGCCTGCTATCTCAGCCACCAATGGCAGATGACTTTTTTTTTTTATTTCAAGGAAATAGAAAAGTACGAACATTTTGGTTGCATCAAGGACTCACAGCAAATAAGTGGCCAAAGTAAGATTTGAACCCATTTCTTTAGGCTTCACTCTTCTTGACTGCTACCCCATATTGCTTTCATTTCTTTAGACTCTATGGTTGAGTATGATTCTGTGCACAAAATAAACACACCGATATGTGCAATAATAATGGAAGCTTTTGTCACAATATATCACATTCTCTGAACAGAATAATGGTCAGATATATCATCCCAAGGAGACTATTTCTATGAAGGGTATTTAGAAATGTAAAGTGCTATAGAGATGCAAAATCAACTATAATTATTACAATCATCAGTGCTAACTGGAATTCCAGAAGTCAGGTTATCCTTAGATCATCAAAGAAGGATAAAATATTATCAAGACTGTTTCTAAGGGAGTCCCATCTATAAGAATATTTATTAGGTCATCAGCATTAAGACATCTATGGGAGAGTTCTATGGAAACCAGAGTGATTAAAAATTAGCCCAATTCACTGCCTGCAATATTTCACACTCACACTGTTGCCTATAAGATTATAGGAAGCACCCTAAGTAAAATAGTGAAGACTGTCTTAAATACACTCTTGTCTTTCCTTATATTACCCTTCTTTTTACCTTGGGGCAAACTTTACCCACCTTTCTACCAGAAACTCAATTCCTTCCTTCTTTGCCTCTCTCTGCCCTACAAGAATGTCTTAGCCAGTGGCTCAACTAGAGAGCATCTAATCAACAACTTCACATTTTTGTGTTCTATTTTTCCAAGAGCATGTTAATAACATAACAAGCTATGAGCCACAGGGGTACATATCTAGTGAGAACATTTTAGACACAAGGGATAAACCCATTGTAGGGATATTTGGAGCAAGGAGTGTCACACTGATGGCCCTTAATTTAGGTGACAATCAATTTTTCCATCTAAGGCCAATAGTAGATGGTAATGAATGATCCTGAAGGTGCAATCCCTCTTAGTACCTGCACTACCCATAAAAATCTTCTATCAGTTCTGTGTCATGGCAGTAATTCACCACAATGAGTTACACCTTAAAGTGTACTGTTCTGTACTCAGATTTCATGACTACCCCCATCCCAACAACATGACTTTTCTTCACTTCACTTTCATGGCTTCTATTCTTTCATATCACTCACATAAAACAACAAGAGTAGAAGCAAGTCACTTCATAGTAGAGGAGCCCCTGTCCACAAGTCAAGAAATGGTTCTAGAAGTATACTCTCAATGATTTGCTGAGTACCTTTGGTGGAGTCTAGAAAGAATTTGGGGCCTCAGTTTCACTGTCCCTATAATGAGGGAGAAGAACAAGACGACTTCTGATGTATCTAACACCTGTTGAATTCTATGGTTCTGTAATAGTAAGTATTATTTAAAGATGAAAGCATAAAAACAGAGACAGAGAAACATAACATAGTCTTCACTAAATAAAAGCCTTATTTTACTAAACAAATTTCCTTTTTAAATAGTTAATAAACTAGAAGATACTGGGAATGCCTTAAAACTTTTAGTATAATTCATTGAGAAGTGTGGAGGGGGTTATAATGTGATTTAATCAAAATATATCTGGTTGGACAACCAAATGAAAAAAATGGTTAGGTAATTTGTATTTATCCAGAACAGTGTTTTCCAAATTATATTACAAAGAACATTACTAATTGCATAAAATACTAATAAGAATTGCATTTAAACTGGGATTGGGCCCTTGACAGCTGTCTGGATTTAGTAACTCACTTCTAAAAAATAGAGTATGGAAAGAGAAATAATAATTTTACAGTGGAGAAAACCTGAGTAATACAACTTAACCAAGTAACTGAGGTTAACATTACTAATGATGGGTCATGTTGATATCAAGTATCCACCTCCCCAGTACGATGTTATAAGAAGGGCATTTCACCTCTGTGATATTTTTTTCCAAAAACTCATAACCCCAGTCTAATCATGAGAAATTACATCACGCATACTCGATTTGAAGGACATTCTACAAAATGCCTGATCATTACTGCTCAAAACTGGCAAGGTTATGAAGAATACGAAAATACTAAGAAATTCTTACAAATCTTACATGACAACAAAATGCAGTATGGTGTCTTGGACTGGATCCTGAAATAGAAAAAAATACATAAATGGAAAACTGGTGGTATAAAGTCTGGAGTGTAGTTAATAGTAATACACCAATAGTGTTTTCCTATATTTGAAAAATGTATCATGATAATGTGAGATGATAAGATTAGAGAAAACTGAAACTGGCTGAAGGCTATATGGGAACCTCTCTGTATTATTTGTATAAGTGTTCTGTAAATCTACAATTATTTCAAATAAAAGTTTATTTAAATAATTGATGAGGAGATCCATTGGAAAATTCCTTTGGAAAACTTTGGGTTAAACAATTAATTTTCTCCATGTCCTGTAATTATCAGAGCATCTACGATAGCTAGTAAGCATTGTGACTTTAACAGAGGGGGTATAGGGTGCTGTGTTTCCCAAACTTATTTAGCCAGCAACCTTTTTTCTTCAAGAAGCATTTTTCAGGAAAAGTGCTGGTGTAGAGAAGGTATCTCCTAATGTGTCATAGACTTCTGTCCTATACTGGACTATTTTTAAATTTTAATCAGCAACTTTGGCTGAAGAAAGAAAGATGCTAAAAACATTACATTGGCAGAAGACTTGCAACTAGAAGATAATATGAAGAATGAGAGAATAATCATTAAAATTATATTTAATAGGCTACATCAATTGAACAAACTTAATGCGATGAATATAAAAGGATAAACATGTATCTAGAACTTAAAAGGATTAACAAGAAAAAATCAAACAACCCCATTAAG
>VBSM01003185.1:2658860-2695841 GCA_008086735.1 Cheirogaleus medius | reverse complement strand
AATAAAAGAAAAAAGCATGTAATCTACTTTTAGTTAAGCAAATTACAAAAAGAAACAAACAAGTAAGTACAGGATGAAGAAGAATGGACCTAAATGCTCATCATATTACTGTGAGCAGCTTTGTGTCTCAGGAGTTCTTAGATCAAATGAGTACAACTATCCTGCTCAGTGAAGAGGCCCTAATAGAAGTAGTAAGGCCATTAATGCAGGTTTAGTTTAGTTTGGTTTTGTTTTGTTTTTTCTTAGCTCTATGTGCTACACTATAAAAAGTCCTCAATGAACCATTTCCAAAGGAGCGGGAATAGGATGATGTGCATCTTGGACATGTCATCACAAATGTTGAAGAAACTGGGAATATTACTCTGATACACAGAAACCCTAAGGGAATTTAACAGTGATCCTTAAGTACACAAGGGGACAGAAAAATCAAACCTATTTTGTGTAACTTCAGATATCAGAAGAAGGATCTAAGGAAGCAAGAAGCAGCACATTTGGCTCAACACCACCTTTCCACCTCAACCGTTAAAATGCCTCATAATGGAATGGACATCCTTGAAATGAAGTGAGCTCCCTACCTCTGAGACTATTTAAATAGAAGCTGGATGTTCACCTGTCCAAACTGTCACTAGGGTGTCTTTTACATTGTACCTAATAAATGACTTCTACATAGCCTTCTAGTGCTAAAACCTCAGAATCTACCAAACCACAGGCAACAAAAAAACTTAAGAGGCAAAGTGAGAAAAGTGGCAAACCATTGAAAAGAGCCCCTAAGGTACCTTAGGCACCACTCTACCTCTCTTCCATCCATCATCCCTGCAATGATATCTTGAAATCTCCTGAACAAGTATCTGAGTTTAGCTGAAAAATCAGAGGCAAAATGCCATCCCTGAGTGTGCACCTAAGAGATTTCTGGTGGTATAATTTAAGTTACACTAGAGGACAGGGAGGTGATGAATTTATCTAGAAAATTTACTGCATTTACTGCAAAAGAAATTTACCAAAATCAACGCACAAATACATAAATAAATAAGTTAATTGTTTAATTCACTATATTTTTCCTCTTATGGAAATACTTGGATTATAAAAAGGACAATGTGTATAAGCTCAAGGCCTGCTTCAAGGCAGCTCCCAAACTGAGCCAGAACTATCAGGAGGAGAGCGAAAGAGAACCCAGGACACATAAGTTAAGGGAAGCAGTTACTCTCAGGGTCCTGTAAGTGCCAGCCGGCTCAGCCCTGGAGAGGTCCTGCCTCTTTAAATTTTGCATCATAGGCGGCTGCTTACCTCACCCTAGTCCCGGCCCTGTGATTGGTCCGCTAACAGCGTCAACATTGGTTTCCTGGTAACGGGAGCTAGGCTAGTCAGTAGTACCAGTAAACAACTGGCACTGCTGGCTGCTGGTTCAGAGGCTCAAGAGAAGAGACCGAGACCGCAGACTCGACCTTCTCTCAACAGTATGTAGGTGAGAGGCTGGCGCCAACACTACCAGTATCCCACAATGTCCCGGGCCCCAGAGTGGAAGAGGGCAGAACCTAATCCGAGAAATCCTGGGGCCAACTGGGATGGCAGAGGTGGAAGAGGCAGCGGCAGGAGTGGCCCCTCCGGCCATCCTGGGCCTAGGGCTGCAGGCTCCCACGAACCACCACTCTGTTTTAGAGTGAGAAACAACATGGTTGGTGCGGTAATTGGTCGTGGTGGGTCAAAAATAAATGACCTACAACGTTTGACAAACACTAAAATACAAATCATAAAGGGGGATTCTGAAGCGGAGGTAAAAATTTTTGGCAGCATGGACATGAAAGCTAAAGCCAAAGCAGCTATAGAAACTCTTATTAAAAAACAAGAAAGCTACAAGTTAGAATACAATGTTGATAATGCGGCATCCCACCCCCCAGTTGGAAGAGATTTAAGCACAACTGACATTGCTAGAGAACATCAGCCATCGCTAGATTGGGATCAAATCAAGGCAACAGCTGTGGAGTGGGAAAAAAGAAAATGGACAGATTTACCACCAATTAAGAAAACCTTTTACATAGAATCCAAAGCGACAAGCTCCATGTCCGAAGCACAGGTAGAAAATTGGAGAAAGGAAAATTTCAACATAATGTGTGATGACTTGAAAGATGGTGAAAAACGTCGTATCCCCAATCCAACTTGTCACTTCGAAGATGCTTTCCAGGACTACCCGGAGCTTATGAAAAACATAACAGAGGCAGGTTTTAAAAACCCAACACCAATTCAGTCTCAGGCATGGCCAATTGTTCTACAAGGAATAGATCTTATAGGAGTTGCCCAAACCGGAACAGGCAAAACATTGTCCTATTTAATACCCGGCTTTATTCATCTTGACTCTCAACCAATATCTAGAGAAGAAAGGAATGGACCTGGGATGCTGGTCCTTACACCTACTAGAGAATTAGCTCTTCAGGTAGAAGCTGAATGTTCTAAGTATTCATATAAAGGTCTTAAAAGTGTTTGCATCTATGGTGGCAGAAATAGAGAGAGACAAATACGGGACGTCACCAAAGGTGTAGATATCATTATTGCAACTCCTGGGAGACTAAACGATCTGCAAATGAATAACCTTGTCAACCTAAGAAGCATAACCTTCTTGGTCTTGGATGAGGCAGATAAAATGCTGGATCTGGGATTTGAACCCCAGATAATGAAGATTTTATTAGATGTGCGCCCAGACCGGCAAACCGTTATGACAAGTGCAACTTGGCCAGCTGCTGTTCGTCGACTTGCACATTCTTATTTGAAAGACCCTATGATTGTTTATGTTGGTACTCTAGATCTAGTTGCTGTAAATACAGTGAAGCAAAATATAATTGTTACCACAGAAACAGAAAAACGAGCACTTATCCAAGAATTTCTAGAAAGCATGTCACCCAACGACAAAGTCATCGTGTTTGTCAGCCGAAAACTTATTGCTGATGACTTATCAAGTGACTTAGGTATCCAAGGCATACCTGTACAATCACTGCATGGAGATAGAGAACAAATTGACCGGGAACGAGCGCTAGAAGACTTTAGAAGTGGAAAAGTAAAAATATTGATAGCAACTGATTTGGCATCCCGAGGTTTAGATGTTAATGATATCACACACGTATACAATTATGATTTCCCACGGAATATTGAAGAATATGTACACAGAATAGGGCGTACTGGAAGAGCAGGAAAGACTGGCACATCGATTACTCTTATCACTCAGGATGATTCAAAGATTACCAGTGAATTGATTAAAATTCTGAAAAGAGCAAATCAGAGTGTTCCAGAAGATCTTGTGAAAATGGCTGAGCAATATAAATTTCAACAACAAAAAAGGGGTGCAGGAAGAAGATCAAGAAAACCTGGAGAAAAACCCAAGGAGTTTTATTAATGTTTATGTTGAAAAGTTGTACCAGGCTACTGGAAGATTCAAGGCATGTTAAAGATATGCAGTATTCAAGTTACATAAGGAAGTTTTGGAAATATACTGGCAGTTTGAAGACACAACCAAATCTTAAATAATACTGCTAACCTTTCAATACTGTGTGTGTTCCTTAATAAAAAAAAATGTTTTAAAATGAGAGAGTGAGAGACTATGTGAAAAAAAAACTTAAAAATGTTATGGGTTGGTTAAAATCTAATTTCTTTTATAGTCTACCATGTACATGTGTCTTCTCTAAAACACTTGGTAGAAAACAATAGTGCTTTTCTTGCTTTAAAATGGTTGTACTAAACTGAAGCATAGCTTCAAGCTTATCCCAGTCAAAATATTCTTTTTCCCCCTAGTGGCTGGTGCCACAGCAAACCCTAAAATATCTCTATCATTCCCTAAATTTTTTAGTTCATTAGAAAATAAGTTCCAAATTTTCTAGAAGATTCCACAATTCTATTTTATCAGAAGGATATAACCAACAGACCAGGGTATCTGATTCAGTGGGAATCCTTATATGAATTCTGTCACCATTGATTAAAACTTCTGAGGAGGTCACTTGCATTCTCTAGGCCTCAATTTCTCCACTCATAAAATGGGATGGTTATATTAAGTAATTTGGGGGCCCCTTTCACCTTTAAAATTCTGTTATATTATAACTAAAACTGTGTACCCGAGCCTTATATTAACATTTCCTTATCTAATCTAGGGAAAATGGTATACTTGTATAATAAATCAAAGAATTCCTTTTTAATGACCAGAATAGTGCATTCTGCACTTTCATTGATTTTTGTAATGTAACTGACAGGTTTTCTTTTTATTCTTTGCTTTTCTTTTCATCATATTTTATTTTTAATTCAGTTTGTCTTGGAAAGGTCAAAACCACATATACACATAAATCAGGGAAAAAATGAATGTGAAAGAAAAATTTATCTACTGGAGAAAACATTAAAAACACAATCAAATGACACTTTTGCCATAGGAACCAATTTTAGTAAAACTCTTCCTAATTTTATCTATGTCTATCTCTTATGCCTTATTTAAAAGCAATATACACCTCACAATTATAAAAATAAATCCCCACAATGATACTAAATAAACTTTAAAATTCAGTGTTTCATGAGAACATTAGAATTAGTTAAGCCTTAACATTTCTGGTAAATTAAAGAGAAAAATTAATGTAACAATCTTTTTCCCCAGCATGCCTCAGCTGTGACCACAAATAAGTCAGAAAGTAAGGGGAGGAAAGAGGTAAACATTCTAGGTATAGGTATTTGAGGTTTCAAGTATGGCTTTAAAGGGTTTTTTATATAGGCCTCAATATTGCCTGATAAAATTAATAACTATGGTTAACATTTTTGAGTGATATATACCAAGTGCTTTATCTCATAATCTCTAATATTATAAGAAACCTACTCAGAACGTAATCTTACTCCTATTTTGCAGAGGATGAAGCAAGTTCAGAGGAGCTAATTTGCCTAAGGCCACTAAATCTGGTTAAAGATGAGTTAAGTGATATTTTAACCCAGAAGTACATAATTCCAATATTTACATTATTTTTATTTAAGTACAGTTACATGCAAGACAATACTCTTGTCTTGAGGTTGCCTATAAATTCAGATTTAATGAAATAGGCAAGTGTGTGCAAATTTAATGCAAAGTCAATCTATAGCGGAAGCTGTAATAGAAGCTCAAATGGCCTATTCCTGTTCACTCAGAGGAGAGATAGATGATGGATGTTTAGTAAGTTAGAGTTTATGTTATTTGCCAGAATATTTGTTAGGGGCAATGCTATGTTTGTTAGAAAAAAAAATGCAACAATTAAACCACTTGAGATAGAGAGTGAGTTTCCACAGTCACATTTAAGTAACAATAATAAAAATTATCATTTAATGTCTACAAGTAAGAAAAGGAAAGAAGTGTACATCTCTTCTACAAGGAAAGGCTGAAAAGAAAAGCCAGTGTATGGAGAAAGGTAAGTAGAAACAGAACAATGGAGACAGTATTGGTTGTTACAACTTTGGGAGGGGGCGAGGTGCTACTAGCATCTAGTGGGTAAGAAGCTGCTAAACACTCTACAATTTACCAGACAGCCCCATACAACAAAGAATTATCTGGCCCAAAACAATAGTGCTGAGATGGATAATCCCTGAGACAGCATAAGCAAAACAAAACAACCAAAACCAATTGCATAGTAACCAAAAATGGACTTTGAAGGAAAAAATAAAGGGTTTCTAAGCTTTATCTTGTCCGGTTGTGCAGAAAAAACCCTTCAAACTTCCTATCTTTGGTATAGTCTGCATCAGTGGTTCTCCACCAGGGCCAATTTTGTCAGTGTTTACATACAGATTTTTTTTGTCACAACTGGGGCTTGTGGTGGTGGTATTGGCATCTCCTCAGTGGATTCCAGGGGTGCCACTAAACATCTCACAATGCATAGGAGAGCTCCCCACAACAAAGAATTATCTGGCCCAAATGTCAGTAGTAGTACAGTTGAGAAACCCTGCAATAGTAAGCAAAAATAAAACCCCAAACCTAGCTGAAGAGAAACCAAGAAGGGACTTAAGAGAGGAAAACAAAACAAAACAAAAGGATATTTATTTGTTTTGCACTGTGCAGTATAAACCCCTCCACTAAATTTCCTATCTTTGGTATAATCTATATTTCTCAACTGGAGTTGCCCCACTAAGGGACATATGGCAATGTCTGGAGACAGTTTTAGTTGACCCTACTAGGAAGCAGGATTGGTACTGTCATCTAGTGGGTAGAGGTCAAGGATAAACATTTCACAATGCATAGGACAGCACCCTACAACAATGGATTTTTTTCAGCCCAAAATGTATAGTGTTGAGGTCAAGAAACTGTGGTTTACATTGCTTGACCAACAAAGTTTTTGTGTGAGTAAATTGTTTTTCAAAAACTCAAAGAAATACTGTTACACATACAAATTGGGATGGATTGAAAGCAAGGAACTGAACACATATTGACACAGGAGTCAAACTATGAGGATTTACCTGACTTCAGAGTTATTCCTATGATTCTTAGCATGGTGACTCACATTTAGTAAGCTTTCAACAAATATTAGATCCTTTCCACCCTCCTTCTCCCATCACCCATTATATAATGCTTGTTCACTATTCAGGGTACTGCTTAGGCTGTTTTCCCCATTTGGAATGCCTTTTCCCTTTCCTCTCTGCCAAGTCAAATCATATTCATCATTCTGAGTCCAGCCAAAATACCACATCTTCCCCAAGCTTCTATCTGTTTTCCTTCATTTCAAAATTTCTATAGTTCTTATCAAACAAAAATGTTGACATATATACTATACTAGTTTGCATTCCTACAGAGACAACTTTGAAAAATTCAAATGAATTAAGAGAAATTACACTACTAGGTATTTAAATACATTATCAAAAATATAATAGTTAAAACAATTTTATTCCCTGTAATTGACAAACCATGAGCAAGAACTCTCCAGAGCTAAATCTACATAACAATCTAGTATGCAATAAAAGTAGAATTTTAAATCAGTGAAGAAAGAAAAGTCAATTCCAAATAAAATAAATAAATGAAAAATACATGATACGTAGCAGGATAATGGATCAACCAAAAAAACTCCTACTATTAGATTCCTATTCTTTATAAAAAATAAAAGAACTTGAAGTTTATATAGGAAAATAATTTCTGATATCAAAGTTAAAAATAATTTTTAAACATAAAAGCAACCACAGCAATTAAAGGTAAATATTAGTAAGTTTGACAATGTAAAAATGAAAATCTTCTCAATGTCAAAAATACCAACAAAGGGAAAGGAAACATCAGAAAATAATTTAAAATGTATAACACAATCATAATTATTGATATTTAATACACAGAGCATTTTATATATAAAAAATAAAAGATGAATCCCATAAGGGAAATATGGGCAGAAATATAAAAGTCAACTCATCAGACATACAATTAAATAATAGAGATGTAAAACAGTGCTTGGACTTCTTTATAATCAAAGGAATAATAATTAAACCAATGACATAACCTTTTTCTCTAGTAAATTGGGCTAGGATTAGGAAAAAAACACCCAAAATACCTAATGCTACAAAGGACACAGGGAAAGTTACAATTTGGTATAATTATGCTCCTTGGAGGGATGGTTGAGATTATGCATAAAATCTGTATATGTTTAATAGACTTTGGCCCAGTAATATCACTTCTAGGTACTTACCCTAAAGAGATAATCAGGTATACATACCAATATTTATAAACAAGGCTACTTATCATACTGTTAATTAAAATAATTAATTAATAAAAACCCTCAAAGTCCAACGATAGGGTACTAGTTAAATAAATTGCAGCATATTCACTTATGATTTAAAATAGTAGAGATCATATTCTTAAAGAATATTTGAAAGTATGAGGAAAAGCAGTTTATAAAATGATCTTGATTGTTTTTAGAAAATAACATTGGCCCATATATCTATATAGTCAAAAACATGAAATGGACACACATAGGCACACATAATAATGATAACCATGGTTTTCTACATTATGGGATTATGGATAATTTTAATCTTCATTTTCTAAAATCTCTATAAAATAATATTACTTTTATTATAATAAAAATAATGTCAAACATAACTTTTGAATAATTGCTTCAAAAGTAACTTAATGAATAATTAAATGACTGAAGAAATTAATTCAACAGGCATTGCATTTGAAGGTCTTCAAAATACAAGTATCTCTTGTCTTTTGCCCACTTAAAATGTAAATGTCATTAATAGGAAAGATCTCTTTTCTACCACTTCATCATAAGTACTAAAGACAATGCCTGGAGCATAGTAGAAGCACAGGAAATATCTAAATGAATGAAAATAAGTGCATTATTTTTTTTTCATTGAGCAAAAGTAAGCTTTTCTATGTCTATTCCTTGTTCTGTCTGGTGACATCTGTTGGCCTACACCTTACCTTCTGTTTAATAAGAAGAAGAATATATGTTGTTTGTGCCTTTTCTACATGGCACACACATAAAAGGACATTTTTATCTCATTTTACAGATTAAGAGACTAATGCTCAGAGAGGTTGCATAGCTTTCCCGAGTTCAAAAGTGGGTAAATACATCTTATTATCTCTTGCTGAAAATTATAGACTCAATAAAGAAGCAAGATAGAGTGTACAGAATCATAGGAGAGATGAAAAAGACATTATTAGGGAAAGCACATAGATACCTCAGTTGGTAGCAAAATATTAATAATTACCCTATAACGGTATTTTTCACATCATGCAATATTTTTGCTATTCTTCTCCCTGGGCCTTAAGTGTCTCTGCAGCTTCCTAGCGCTAGAGAAACCTGCATGGTAAACTGAAAGTTTAAAATGAGAGAATTACAATCATTGTGTAAAGTAAGCAGACTTTTCACAAGTCCTTTTACAAGATTAGCCTAAATGGTTCAGTTGGATATTCATTAGCTTAGGCATTTACTAAACTGTGGAACCATGACAATAAAAGAAAAGTCAGAAATGATCTGAAGAAAGGCTGCAGTAAAGCCTTTCTACTCCTGACTAGGGGAAAGGATGGTAGTACTTGGGGAGTGCTAGACAAGCAAAAGAACCTGCCAGTGCAACAAGTCATAAATTAAGTCTCAATTTATAACTTCCAATGTCTGAATTTCTGGGAATAAAATTACAAAGTGCCACCTTTACCATATTTAGGAGGGCAGACATCAGTGGTTTACCTACCCAACAGTCACCCCCACCAGCTCCCTCCTACATCCCCTTCCTATTTGCTGGCATAATCCACTTCCCAATACAGAGGTGGCAAAAGCCAGATATTCACTTCCCTAGCCTCCCTTACAAATAAGCATGGGCATGTGACACAAATCTCACCTATGGCACTGACAGGAAAGTCTGCTTGGCAGCTTTAGAGGAAAATCTCCCTCTGTTACAAAGAGAGACATGTGAGGATAAGCTCTCCTTCCTGCTTGTATATACAGTTATGTGAAGGCATGAGGCTGTGATAGTCATTTTTTGACAATGGAGAAATAAATCTCAAGAAGAATATCAACATGCTAAGTATGATCAAGTGGAAACCTGGAAAGTACCTAGATTGTATAACTGTGCTGCTGAATTAAATCCTATGTGGCAGCTAGAGAGGTGTGCAGTTCAGATCTTAATTCAAGAAAGAGCTTGCTGATCAGCTGTGAAGAGTGCAGTTAGCTCACAGCCCCCAGCTGCAAACAATCCATGGCAGCATCTGGGCCCAGGCCAAGTTCTTCCAGGAAGCCCCAGCCAGTAACTGAACACAGTGGACACTAGGGCCCAATCATTTCTGCCCAACATGGGACTCTTCTATGGGCCATATTTGCAGCAGAGCTCCCTGTTAGGCCAGCTCTGATTTCACAGAGCCTCGCTGCAGTTGTAGGCTGTTCCTATCCAATCCTTCTTTGTTTCCACTCCTCTTTCACAGGTATCAGACCTGAGCTGCAGTCAGAAGGATTTTCCTCACTACTTCTGATACTTTTCTTTCTTTATTTTTCATAGGGATTACCCCTAGTAAATATTGGACCCAAGCAATACATCCAGGAATCTCCTACCTCTGAACCTTGTATTATAAGAAATAATAAATGTCTTTATTAATCATTATTAGTTGAGTATTGTATGACCAGCAGCCCAAAGCATCTTAACTGATAAATTGGAAAAACAGCCATAAAATATCTTGTATTGAGGCAGCGAATTTTCCATCATTGAGAAGAGGCTCTGATGAGGTGTACTTTACTTGGATGAGAGTTGACTATAATAAGCAAATTAAATTCTTTTCCTGGATGTTTATTTAATAGGGACACTGAAAAGGCAGGATTCTATAGGGAATTGCTGTAATTTTATAAAACTTGGAAGCATATCAAACAAGCCCAGCTTTTGAACAGTCAGCAGCAATTAGAGGAAGAAGTGAGAAACCGGCAGAATAGAAAACTTGAGCTGCAGTCATGAAGAGACCCAATATCAAGGTCATCTGAACCAATAGCTTTAATAGCATTCACACTTGGCTGCACCTGGAATACATCACTGGCTCTGACATATTTGAAATGTAGCCAACCAGAGAATTTCTTGCCATCAACAGCCTAGAGGGGGCTCAGGGTGAACAATTCTACCCAATGGAGATACATAGCCAAAAGCAATGGGAGTCTTCTCATGAACACCAGGAAATAAAAAAAAATCTTTTCACATGGGGGAGGGAATAAGGAAAGAAGATTTGATGGGCCATCTTTGTTTTTCCACCTGAACTTGCAAATCCAATTTTAAAAAAAGCAAAAAGCAAGTATTTTCTACAAGAATATTGAGAAAGTCAGCAAAAACACTTCACTCCTTCCCTCCTCCCTTCCTGTAACCCCAGTGCCCTTCCCTTAATAAAAATAGAAAAAAGGTAATTCAGGATTTCGTGGTGTATTGATTGGATAAAAATCTATAATTAAATGGAAAAATGGAAGGAGAGCTGGTCTTCTCTCTTTATGCTGACTCCTCCATTTCATTTCCCAATTGCTGCTAAAGCTGTTCAGTGCCATTCAAGTTCACAAAACTACTATAATCTTTGATGCCTCCTCCCCACCTAGCACAGCAACAATACTGAAAGCCCATCACTACTTTCCCACCACGTGTAAATGTTATCCTTCAGGTCCCCATGCCTACCACAAATTTCTGCTTTCTTCTAGCTCTTCCATCAGAGTAAAATGTCTCTAGTGATATTTACCTAGCTTATATAAAGTCCATCCAATCTTCCTAAGCTTACAATGTGTGGTAAACTTTCAGCAATAAGTATAATGATGTTTTTTGGGGTCCTAATTAAAATTTCAGTTGGAACCTATTTCTCATATTCAGAAAAATCCCTTTGAAACCCAAACTAATTGATTTTTGGCTTGTGTCCTGTGAGGGCCTATATGCCATTTTACATAAATGTTTTAATTTTCTCTGGAATCAAGAAATGTGGCCTTGTCATATCTCTTCCCAGGCATTTCTGTCTTTGTTTTATGTATAGGCCCTTCCTACAACACGCACACTCTTTTATAGTGCCTTCCCATGAAGTACCACATGATATTCCGTTCTAACTTAATTTTGTTCTCTCATGGATAAAAAGAGGGTAAAATGATGGTAACTAGAGGGAATAAGTGTTTCCTGCTTCTGGAAAACAGTCTCCTCCTTACCCACCCTTCTATAACATACACACATAAAAGTACGCACACACACATACACATGCACACACTGTGTGTGTGTCTGGTTTTCCTGAGAATACACAGCCTGCCTGACCACTACCTCCTCCAAACCTCATTCTGTCATTCAGAGCCTAGAATGTCATGCACTGTATGAAAAGTAAACTGAACTTTCTGTTCATGTAGATGAGGGACAAAGATCTCCCCCTCTCTTTTTCAGAAGATACCCTTTGCTGCCTCCAGATTCAAGCATAACATAATAGTTAAGAGTGTAGTCTCAGGAGTCAAAAAGACTTGACTGTAAGTCTTAGTTTGGCCACTTGCAATCAGTTACATGAGTTTCGGCAAGTTATATAAAGGCCCTAAGTCTTGGTTTACTCAGCTGTAAAATATGGATGGTGATTTTAATTTGTATTTCATGAAGACTAAATGATATACATATAAAACATCCAGTATAAAAAAAACTTAATATTAGACTTGATGGGTTTTTAAAACAGGAGAAAATGGTAAGAGGAAATGTTGATAACAATATGGCCAATTCCATCTAGTTTTCACTCTCACAAGTTATAAATGTTAATATCATAAAAGAATTTCAAAAACATGGTCATTTTGCTGAGGGAGCTGTATCCATGGGAAGGACACCTGTTTGGTCTCTATCTATGGAACACGTATGTTCTTGACCTCTGTTTTTCTCTGCCTATTCCATTCTTTTCTCTCCACAAACTGCCTTTTTGCTGTTTCTTCATCCACATAGTGGAATATGGCTGGTTTCATAGCTCCCTGATCTATGTTACATCTGTTCATGCCATCAATCTAGATTGAGCTAGGATATCCCAGGTCGAAGTTTCTATGTCTGTAAGAGAGGACCTGATTTGTCTCATTTGGATCAGGGACCATTCATGGTCCATTCGAGTGTTGTGGGTGGGAGGACTGGTGGTGACAGGGCCCTTTAACACAAACAATAGTTGCTAGGACCCCATGCCTGTGTTTGAGGGAAGATAAACTTCAGAAAAAGGGGACCACTGAAGCTATAGTATTAAGTTGTTTTGCTTATAAAGAAAGCTCATATATATTTATCATATTATGGATTCAGTTATCACTTCCGGTTGTCATGCAGATACAAAGTTCTTTTTTAGCATTTCTTTGAAATATGAGAATGTTCATACTATCTAGAGAATCAATTCTTTAGTATATAAATTAATATTTATTTTATCACATATTTATCTGTCCCATTCTTTCTAGAAATTGCCATAACATCATCTGACAAGCAATATCTACTTCTAATGAATTTTAATAACTATCTTCCAAGAAGGACAGTAGTCACAATAATACTTATATATCATCATCATCTCCCAGGCCTATTCTTTGTAAAATCTGAAGCTGGTAAATTAATAAATTTTCATGTCTAAAATATGACAACTCATATCACTAAAATTTATCTGTCCCCAAAACATTTTTACATGAAACATAGTTTCATTATCATTATCATATTTACATTTTAGCACTAAAAATACATGTTGAGCTTTACACTTATGATTTGGATAAGAAAAAATATTTCTTGGCACTATCTTTTCTTCATATCATCTGAAACCACACAGATATTGATTTAGAATAACTCTTTCAAATACAACACAGAATTCTTTTATTATTTACCACATATCTAATTCATTATCATTTCCTGATCATTTATCATTGATATGGTATCTCAATATATCAGTGTTCTATGCTAATATTTAAGTAGCTAATGTAGAAAACTAAAATATTAATCACATTGGCTGCTTCAGAAAATAGAGTATAACACTGGATGTGCCAGAAAATATAAATTTTAAGATTGTACAAAGTATTACTTGAAGGTCAAAGAACTTAGAAGAGAAGGAAAATAAACTATAGGTTAAATTTGTACTAAACCATTAGGGCAATGATGTTTCAAAGGCAAAATTGGCTGATTCCGAGGAAACGTTTCGTGGATTTTTTTGCCAGATATGTTTTTTGCTATCATATAGATGGCCGCTATAATTTTTTTAACATATTCAATCATACCAGGTATTATGGTAGGGCTAGGAGTTGAAAGGTTTATATAGGTCTGTTCACCCCAACTCTAAACCCTAGAAGCTCCTAACTCAACTATAATTTTGTATAGAGAAAAGAATAAATGGGCCAGATCACTGGTTTTTCATGCTTAGATTGCCAGGGCCAATGATCTCTATTACTAGAGTCAAGGCTCATCATTTATGCAGAAACCTAATCCTGTAGGTTTTCATGGCAAACCATGATGCTTCTTGAGCCCTCAGCCAGACCTAAATGAAAGACTTGTGTTCCTGTGAAAAACCTAGAAGCAAAGACATTGTTTATAGTAGTAATAAAACTAAAGTATGGTGTCTCTGGCAAGTATACATGTCCCAATCTAGCACCTATGCCCGATTCATCTGATTATGGAGTCTGCAAAGAAAGTATTCATTATTTTGCCAGCAATCCCACCATTTGACCATCCTGTATTCCTTGGATCATGTAGCCTGACATAGATCAGGGTCCTCCTGGGATATGACCACTAAACAACTAACCATCGTGACATTGGTGTCTAACCAGGTTCCTGACACTATTGATAAGAGAAATACTATAAAGTAGGGCTAAGTCTCTCTTCTGGAGCTGAAGAAGTGAAAAGCTCTGTGGTCCTGTACAAGCTCTACCATGTTATTTATGTTCATTTTATTAAAATAATGGAATGGAATGCAAATTTAAAAAGATGTATACATTTAAACTTAGAAAGTATTTATATTTTGTCATATTTGTTTAGACCTTATTTGGTTAAGAAATTAAAGATTATAGAGAGTGCTAAGTCCTCCTACCTTATCCTATTTCCCTCCCTTGTACTCTAAAGGGAATTGCTCTCCTAAAGTTGGTATATTTCCTTCCTCTGTATACTTTCTATATTTACAACTTATGCATGTGCCTATACATAATAAATAGTATTATTTTTCATGTTTTCAATTTTACATAAATGATGTAATGCCATATGAATACTTTTAAACTTTTTCTTTGCTCATTATGTAGTGAAATTTATCAAAGATGATCTATATAGACATGGCTCATCCATTTAAATTGCTGAATAGCATGCCATTCTATGGTTATTTGACAATTTATTTATCCATTATTCTGTGCATAGACATAGAGGTTATTTGCAGGGTTTTTTTGTTTGTTTGTTTTGCTATTACAAGCAATGCTGTAGTGAACATTCTTATATTAGTTTCCTCATGCATGTATGCAGGAGTTTCTCCAAGGCACATACAGGACTGCCATTCAAGTGAAGTAGACAAATATGACCATGCCAGTCATTTACAGCTTATATTTGTTCTGATTGGTTGGTATCTCTGATAGCAGTTGTTAAATATTTTGAATATCACCCCTTGATACATACCTAGAAGTGCAATTGCTGGGTCATACAGAATGTTCATTTTCATCTTTACTAGATATTGTCCATACCTCTTCAAAGTGGTTTAACCAATTTACACTCCCAGCAGTAGTTTAATGTGAGCATTCCTATTTCCCTACAAGTGGAATTGTTAGGCTTTCTAACTTTCACTGGTCTGATGAGTGTCAAGTGATATCTTGTGGTTTTAATTTGCAGTTTCCTGATTACCAGCCAGGTGAAACACCATCTGCTGTCAGCCATTCAGAACTCTTCTTTTGGAAATTGCCTGTTCTTAGCCTTTACTCCATTTTCTATCAGGCTATCTTTTTCTGGTTGATTTGTAGGTTTTCTGTATTTCTTCTCCATATTAATCCTTTGTCAATTATATGGACTGCTAACATCTTTTTTTTTGTTTGATCTGAGGATTATCTTTCATTTTATTTGTGGTGTCTCTCAATCTATAGAATACCACCATTTGTTAGCTCTATGAATTTGGATAAACCATTTAAACTCTCAATATCTCCACTTACTCATTTATAAAATGAAGTCAATAATGAATCTTTTATAAGACTGTTTTGAATAAAAAATGAAATTACAAATGTACAGGGATGAGAAATATGCAATAAATAGTAGTTTTCTTCCTGTGGTCCTACCCTCAAACAGAAGTGGAAAGAAGAGCCCACTATTATACAAATATCTTCATTGTGCTAAGGCATGTCAAAAAAGAAGTCGTGTGGATGCTTGAACAGAAGGATTAGTTGACAAGATCATATAACTCACTCAATAAATATTTATTGAACTCTTCCTATGTGCCAGGCATAGAAATAGAGTAGAAAGCAAAACAGATGGAGGCTTGTCTAATGGGAGAGAGACAGACAACAAGTGCACAAACTATTATTTCCTACAATGTCAGGATGAAGAAAGCTAACAGTATATATGAGGATTACAAAATGATTGAGAGGTACAACTTCATGTTGGGTGGTTAGAAAAGTCCCATCATGAAAGATATTGAAGCAGAAACCCAGAAGAATTAAGGAAGGGAGCGTGTGAGGGAAGTATATACAAAGGCCCTGAGACCCTGGCATGCTTGTCAATCAAGGAGACAATAGCAAGACAAAGAGTGACAGGAGAGGGATCCAGGGACCAGATAATGACCTTGGAGGGCACAACAAGGATTCTAGATTTTATTCGAAGTGTGATGGAATATCCCTCAAGGGCTTTGGACAGAGGAGCAACATTTTATAATTTATGTTTTAAAAGGATCCATTCAACTACAGGATGGATAAAAGGCTGCAGGAGTGTAGGAGAGGAAATATGGTGATCATAGGAGGCTGCCTTTGTTGCACTGAAGATTTATAAAGCCATTCTGGTAATTTCCCCAGGATTCATAAAAATAAAGTACTGTGAACTGAAATTTCAAATGCAGCAAATGGCATTATTTCTATTTACTCTTACTGGACAATACATATTTAATTCAGAACCCAGAAAAACACAAGAAATAGTGGCAAAAACAAATGACAAAACAGTAGTTCTAAACGCGTTTACCTTTCATTTGCACTGGCTAGTTTGTGCATTTTTCTTTGGCTTAAAAAATCAAGGCCTATTTAGGATGGTTACTACCTGTAGATGTTTTTAAAAAGTGTCAAATGTCTTGGGTACAAACAGTAGCTTCCCCATGATTATTTTTTGGACATCATTACTCAGTGACATGGAGAGGTCATACCTAACCTTCCCTCTCAAGAAATGCTGGCTACCTGATAATGAATTTTTCCCAATTCTCTCTCACTCTCCAAGGTGTTCTAATTGATTTTTCTCCCTGTTGTTTAGAATCTAAGGTTATTTAATTAATGGGTTTCTCTTACACAAATAGAAAAACTCAGCATGACCAAAGTCAGAATGGTCAACGGCTCAGCTCTTCCCTGCCGCCAAGCTGTAACACCTTATTAAGTCTGATTCCCCTAGCCTGCCTGCCAATCCACAGTTGCTTCACATTGTGTTCAAAAAGTTGCTGTTTCTGCATTGAAATCACCAGTTTTATTTCTTAATAAATTATTCTTAAAGTAGATATTCCCAATTTTTTGATGTGAAAATGAATCACGTAGAGATCTTGTTAAAATGCAGATTTGGACTTGGTAGATCTGGGTTGGGGTCCAGGATTATGCATTTCCTAGATGATGCTGATGCTGGTGATCTGAGGACCATACTATAACAGCAAGGTCCTAGGCTGAAGACAACTACAGCTCAGCTTTAAACATTATTAAAATATATACAGATGTTCCTCAATTTACTATGGGGTTACCTCCCAATAAATCCTACCACAAGTTGAAAATAAATATCCTAAGTAGAAAATGCATTTAATACACCTAATGTACTGAAGATTACAGCTTACCCTATCCTACCTTAAATGTGCTCAGATCACTTACAGTAGCCTATAATTGGGAAATAGCATCTAGCACAAAGACTATTTTATAGTAAAGTATTGACTATCTCATGCAATTTATTGAATACTATACATTATGTTGAAATGTGATGGTTTCACACCATTGTAAAGTCAAAAAATTGTAAGTCAAGCCATCGTTAAGTTGGGGACAGTCTGTATGTGTATATTTTCATGTTCTTTTCAGGGTTCAGCAGGAAAACAGAACTAATAGGATATATATTTATGTATATGTATAAAGAGATTTGTGAGAAAGAATTGGCTAACATGACTATGAAGGCTAAGAAGTCACACAATCTGCCATCTGCAAGCCCAAGTCAGCCAGTAGCATAGTTCTTATCCAAAGCCTGAAGGCCTGTGAACCAGGGGAGTTGATGGTGTAAGTCCCAGTCATAGGGTAGGAGAAGACTAATGTCCCAGCTCAATAAGTCAGGCAGAGAGCAAGAATTCTCACTTCCTCTGCCTTTTTGTTCTATTCAGGCCCTCAACTGATTGAATAAGGCCTACTCATGTCGGGGAAGGCAATCTGTGTTACTCAGTCTACAAATTCAAATGTTAATCTCTTCTGGAAACACCCTCACAGATGCACCCAGCAATAATGTTTAACCAAATATCTGGGCAAGCCCCAGTCAAGCTGACACATAAAATTGACCATCACAGTATTATATATATAATATGCATATATATGTATATTTATATATAATGTATATTTATACATATTATATACATATAAAATATATGTGTATTTATACATATATATATTTGAAATATATATAAAACAGTTACTACCTATACATAAGTATGTGTCAAATGGCTTGGGTAAAAAGTAGCACCATTGATTTTTCTTTGAGCATCATTATTTGGTGATAAGGAGAGATCAAGCCTAAACGTTCAAGCTGAAAATTTGAAAGCTTATCTAAGTACGGTATACATAATAATAATTTACCATCTTGCATTAAAAACCTAAATAGCTATTTCCCCTACTATATAAGATCTTTTTAGAAAGGAGGGAACTTATTTGTCTTTGGTGGAATTTCTTCAAGGCCAATAGTGCACAATGCTGAATGTGTTCAGTCCTCAGCCCTGGTTCTCAAAATATGTTCCCAGAACCAGTAGCATCAGAATCACCTGGGAATTTGTTAAAATTTGAAATTTCATGCCCCACCCCAGACCTACTGAATCAGAAATACTGTTTATAGGTCCCAGATATCTGTGTTTGAATAAACCCTCCAAACGATTTTGAATTTTGAGAACCACTGCTCTATAGGACCAGTTATTTTATTTCCATTTCTAAATAAAATGCCTTCATATGATTTTCTTAAATTTGCTACATAATACTGCTTTAAAAAATAGACCTACAACCCCCATAAACTCCATCTATGTAGTGTTTTGCACATATAAATGAATCAATAAATATAAATTTGGCATAAGGGGGAAGATTAATATAATTTTCCCCACAATTTACAATATATGTTCTTTCTTTACTAATGCAGCTATTAGCTATTCATTGCATGAAGAAGGAATCCCAAAATGTGATACAGAAATTAACATTTAAAATTTTAGGCAATTTATAGCAAGTGTAAGCTCTCAGGAGGCCAGCTTGATATTGCTTTGAGGGCCACTTCTCAATTTCTTATACAAAGAATATGTAGGCATTGTTCTTTTCTCATCTCAAAGTTTATTCCTCCTGGGAAGAATCCATTTGAACCATTCCTTCTATATAATTGACTATTTATATGCAGCTATTACTGGCAAACTTTACTCTCTTGAGGGCCACTAACCATGCCTGGGTTACTTTTATGATAAAATGTCACCAGGAGATAAGAATCTAACTATGGAAGAACTCCAAGCTGGTTTTCTTAAGCGTTCTATGGAAAAATATCACCAGGTCTACACATGGGTCTACTTCAGTCCTGGCCCCACAAAAAAAAATTATTCGACACAAGTGATTGGTAAATTCTAATTAATTTCTGAGAGAGCTTCCCTAAGTATCCATCATACCACATTTAGTGCTGGCGGTGGTCTTGGAAATAGCTAGAAGTAGTTTCATGGCATTATTTAGAATTAGAATCTGTAACATTTCAACATCAAATGCACTTCATAAATCATAAACATCCCTGTACTGCAATTTAATCTGTATTTTTTTGAAACCTTATATTTTATGTCCTAACTTTTACTCACCTTTTATATTACATGTTTTCAACATTTTTATCTGCTATATATCTACTCATTTAAAAAGTTTAATCTCCTGAGCATGGACATATTAAATATAATAACAAAAGCAGTAAATTAATCTGTTTTGTAAGAAGGATATTAATGAACAATTTAAGCAAAAATATTAATAAATTTATAATGGCTAATTTTACATGTCCACTTGGCTGAGCCATGGTGCCCAGATATTTGGTCAAACATTATTCTGGATGTTTCTGTGAAGATGTTTTTGGATGAGATTAACATTTTTTTAAATTAACATTTAAATCAGTGAATTTTGTGTGAAACATATAATCCTCCATATATGTGTGGGCATCATCCAATCAGTTGAAATCCTTAAAAGAACAAAGACTGATCTCCCTCAAGCAAGAAGGAATTCAGCCAGCACACTTCACTGAGATTCTAACTAAAACTCTTCTCTAAGTCTCCAGCCTGACTGTCTACCTCATTAGAATTTGGATTCACCAAGGCTCCACAATTGGGTGAACCAATTCCTCAAAATATCTTTCTCTCTCTCTCTCTCTCTCTCTCTCTCCACACACAGACACACACACACACAGATACACACACACTATAGGTTATGTTTCTCTGGAGAACCCTGACTAATATAAAACTGTTAAGCATAAATTTTTAAAAGGTAAAATCATATCTCTCATACAAATATAAAAATGATCAATTGTCAAAAATTTTATTAATTCATTAATTAATGAGAAAACTAGTAAAATGTTACAATGAGTTCAAAAGAGAATTCAAACTATATAGTTGAATCAGAAATGCTAAAATGAATTTACAAATAAATATAAAGCTAACTATTTCCATGACAGAATATGCACATCTATAGACAAGTATCACTCAGGTATATTTGCATTGCTATCAGTTATCTACAACTTAGAGAGTTGTAAAACAGCTCAAAGACTATTAAAGGCACACAGCTCCATACGCTCAGGTAACTAAGGAAGGGTGCTAGATGAAGCCCTGTCTTTCATTGAAGACACCCACTTCAAGGCCTTTTGCAATTTTACTGATATCAGGTTTCCAATGTAAGATAGGGAAAATATGTATACAAATGTGTTTGTGTACATAAACACACATACATATATAGACACACTTTTCCCAGGAAACTAATGTATATCTCACAGAATTACTATGAAAACTATGTAATATACTTAGTATGCAGTGATGTTCTAATCAAGTGGAGCCACTTTAAGACACAGATAACATTTAGGGCCCAATCTCCCCATTCTGAAACTTTGTTCCAAGTTTGTATTTTGGACATCCTCCTCCTTTTTACCTTTCCCTATCAAAACCTGGAAATAACATGTAATTCTTTCACAATGAGATGAAAATATAGGTAAGCTTCCAGTGATAATAGAGGAGGTAGGAAGTGAGGGGAAAAAAATCTTCAACCTAAAGAAACAAAGCACTAATTAGAATTTCAAACATCAACTCTGGAGTTACGAAGTATTTCAAGGTTAAGATATCCTTCCTGAGATCCCTAAAATCACACCCCAGAACAATATGCCCTCCTATTCCTGGAGGTAGGGTGAGGCCTGTGAGTCTTACCTAGCATTTGCATACACATACACACACGCACACATACACATATGCATATGCATATATACACATGTATATATAAGATATTAACAAGAATGTATATGTTCAACCTTGCCTTTTCTTTTGGCACTTAATGAAAACCAATTTACAAAGTTCACTTGATAGAATCCCCAAAGAGAAAATGTTCCCTCTAAAGTAGCCATCTTGTTTGAGCTTCTGCACGTAAGCAAATGTTTCCCAGCCCCACAGCCCTGGGGGTCTGGAGGCCACTTGATAAACATCTTGCCCTTATGGGTACTTCCTGAGCTCATGGGATGGCTGGTTAGTCAGTGACAGGTAAGATTCTTTGAGGAGGAACAACCTAAGACAGGCACAGCTGCAGGGGGCCAGGCAGAAAGGGATGGGAACAGAAAGTTGTTGTGCTTATTCACTGATCCATGGGCAATGCTCCTCGCACAGAGAATTTCTTCCTGAAATAAAATGTCTATCTGCCTTTAAGATAGACTTTTATCTTTCTGGCATATACTCAGCATGAGCCAGTCTGAAGACGGAGATAAATGTACTAAATGGATCTGTAAGGACCTCCCTTCTCCCTCAGTGTGGTGATTCTTAATTCTTGATTTCATACCTACTACTGCCAAGAAAAAGGTCCCCCTTCTTCCTTAGCAGTGAAAGAAAAGCCCATCAGTTCATTCAAGACTTTGCTTCAGCTACAGAAGTTGGAAAAGTAGAATTTTATCTTCTTGACACATGTTGTTTTAGCTCTTAGTGAAATAAATGGTTTCTATATTACACATCATTATTCATATGTGAAAACTGTTTTTTTTCCTGAAACATCTGAAAAAGATTTGCAATTTGGATTAGCCCTTATCATTTTGATTTTTCTTCAGCTGTGTTTAGGGAGTTCCATGTATAAAAAATTCATAAATATTCAGCATCAAGGCTGCAAGGAGAGTAGAGAAAAAAACTAATATTCTGCCCCTCAAAAGTTCAAATTAGAGAAACAGTGTACAGTTTTCACACCAAGTAGCAATATGAAGAGGTGAGTATTCATTTAAAAAAATAATCATCTTTAAAACTGCTAAAATACTCCTTTTCTCAGAAAAGTTTAGGGTTTTTTATGACTGTAAATGGATGGGCTTTAATTTTGTGTTCTTTAAACTTGGAGTAGAATATATATTGGTCCCTATGTACAACTCTGGTCAGATTCCTAATAAAATTTCAAGTCCTATTCAAGACTGCACAACAGAAGAGGGACTGAGGGATCATCAAAGAGTTAGGGAACAAGAATGACAAAGATGGAAACAGAGTTGCAAAATAAGATCTTTGCAGAGAAACAATTTAATAACCAATTTCAATTGCTAAAAATGATGATGACCAACTAAGGAATAGTAACTCCATTTGAAATGTGGTCAAACTAAAATAACAATAGTAAACTTCAGACAAATGGACAAAAGTTAGACATAAAGGGGATTTTCTCTCTGAAATAATGATGATAAAATGTTAATGTATATTGTAGAACGATGACAGTTTTTCTATCAATTCATTATTAACACATTCATCTAGTAAATCTGACCCCCACCTGTTACTTCTCTCCCCTCATCTCCTCCCTCCCTCTCCATTGCTTATTCTGCTCTTGTCTTACTGGCCTGTGCTGCCTTAAATCTCCAGATACATCTCTGTTTCAGAGCTTTGCACTTGCTGTTCCCTCTTCCTGAAAATCTCTTCCTGTGGGAAGATGATTTTGGGTCACTCCCTCTCTTCCCTCAGGTCTTTACTATAAAAATACCCTCTCAGTGAGGCCTTCCCTGGCCACCCTTCCTTTTGACAGCTTCTATTATCTTTCCTTGATTTATTTATCCTCCTTAGTACATAATCACTACTTAACATACTGAGAAGTATTCCATTATATGAATGTACCAAGGAATTTTTAGCCATTCATCTAGTGAAAGAAATTTAGATTGTCTCTAGTTCTTTTATATTACAAGCAAAGCTACTATGAATATTCCTGAACAGCTTTTACTTTGAACATAAATCTTCATTTATCTAGAATAAATATCTAGAAGTGGGATGCTAGGTCATGTGTAAGTGTATGTTTATAAGAAAATGCCAAACTGTTTTCCCAAGTAGCAGTACCATTATATTTTGTTGTTTTTTTGCATCCCACCAGCAATGAATAAGACTTCTAGTGTTTGCATCCTGGACAGCACTTGGTATTGTCACTATTTTTTATTACAGCCATTCTAATGGGTATGTAGTGGTATCACACCATGGTTTTAAATTGAATTTCCCTAATGGATAATGATGTTGGCCATCATTTCCTGTGCTTTTTTGATAGCCTTATATCCACATTGATGAAGCATCTATTCAAGATTTTGCTTGTTGTTTTGTGTCTGGCTTCTTTTGCTCAATATTATTTTTTTTAACTTTTGGCTTTGAAATAATTATAAACTTGCAAGAAGTTGCAAAAATAGGACATAGAGTTCTATAAATGTTTCAACTAGCTTCCTCCATTGGTAATATCTTATATAATTATAGTACAATATCAAAACCAGGAAATTGACACTACTACAATACTGTTAGCCAGACTATAGACCTTATTCAAGTTTCACCAGTTTTTACATGCATTCGTGTGTATGTGTGTGTGTGTGTGTGTGTGGTTCTAGGCAATTTGATCCCATGTTCCGATTCATGTAACCACCAACAAATCAAGATATAGAATTGTTCCATCTCCACAAGGAAACTCTCTCATGCTACTGCTTTCTAATCTCACCAATTCCTCATCCTCTGTTCTTATCCTTTAGGAACCACTATCTGTTCTTTGACTCAGTATTTTTGCCATTTCTAGAATGTAATATAACTGGAAACATAGTATTCAGGCTTTGAGATTGTCCTTTTTCACTAGAACTACTGCCCTTGAGATACATCCACGTTGTTGCATGCATCAATACTTTGTTCCTTTTTATTGCTGAGTAGTATTCCATGGTATGAACGTGCCAAAATTTGTTTAACCAATCACCCATTGAAAGACATTTGGGTTGTTTCTAGTTTGGGGCTATTACAAATAAGCTGCTATGAACATTCATGTACCAGTTTTTGTCTGAATATAAGTTGTCATCTCTCTGAGAAAAATGCCCATACGAGTAATTGCTGGTTTGTATGCTAAATGCATGTTTAGTTTTATAAGAAACTGCCAAAATATTTTACAAAGTGGCTGAACTATTTTAATTCCCAACAGCAATGTATGAGAGATTAAGTTTCTCTGCATCCTCGCCATCATTTTGTTTTATCACAATTTTTTATTTTAGACATTATAATAGATATGTATCTTCCTGCGGTTTTAATTTGCATTTTTCTAATAGCAAATGATGCATCTTTTCATCTACTTTTTTGGCTATCTGAATCTCTCTTTTTCTGAAATGTCTGTTCATGTCTCTTGCACATGTTGCAAAAGTAGAATATTTGACGGTTGAGTTTTGAGTGTTCTTACTATGCTCTAGATATAAGTTCTTTGTTGAATATATGACTTTCAAATGTCACTCCCAGTCTGTGGCTTATCATCTCATCCTCTTAACAGGAATTTTCACAACAAAAATGTTTTAAAGTCCAATTTATCATTTTTTTTTCTTTTCCAGATCCTGTTCTGTTGTCATGCCTAAATTCTCTTCACCTAGCCCTAGGTCCTGAAGATTTACTTATTTTTTAAGTTTTTTATAGTTTTGCATTTAAATCCCTGATACATTTTAAATTTATTTTTGTAAATGTGTGAAGTTCATGTCAAGGTTCATTTTTTTTCTATGGATGTCCAATTGCTCCAGTGCCATTTGTTGAAAAGACTATCCTTCCTCCACTGAATTGCTTTTGCACATTTTTCCATACTTGTATGGATCTATTAATTGATTCTATATTCAATTCAATTGATCTATGTGCCTATCCTACCAATAATGCCATATTGTCTTTTTTGTTAATGCTCCTTTTTTATTTGCACAGAATTTTTTATTTCATTTCAAAATATTAATGGGGTACAAATGCTTTTGATACATGGCTTTAGTTAGGGCTATAAATGTGCCCATACCCCGAATAGTATTCATTGTACATGTTAGGTGGGTTTTTGACCCTCCCCTCCTCCTGCTCCCCCTCCCCACTTGATTTCCAGTGACTTTTACTTCCCTGTGTCTATACTGTCTTGATTACTGTAGCTATATATTAATAGTAACTTTTAATTTCTTCTTTTTCAAAATTGCTTTAGATATTCTGGTTCCATTGAAAATAAATTTTACAATAAGATTACCTATAAAAAATCTTGCTGGGATTTTGATATTCACTGTGTTAAATCTATATATCAACTTGGAGAGAATTAACATATTTATTATCTTAGGTCTTCCAATTCATAAACACCCTAAGGTTCTCCATTTATTTAGATCTTCTTTGATTTAATTCATGAACATTTGATATTTTTCAATATTTGAAGTCTGAATGTTTTGTTAGATTAATACCTAAGTATTTCATTTTTTGAAGCTATTTTAAGTAGTATTACTTTTTTGTTTTTTGTTTTTTTTGAGACAGAGTCTCGCTCTGTTGCTGTGGCTAGAATGCAGTGATGTCATAATAGCTCACAGCAACCTCAAACTCCTGGACTCAAGCATACTCCTGCCCCAGCTTTCCATGTAGCTGGGACTACAGGTCCTGTATCACCACACCTCACTATTTTTTTTCTATTTTTAGTAGAGACAGGGTCTCTTGCTCAGGCTGATCTCAAAACACCTGACCTCAAGTGACCCTCCTGCCTCAGCTTCCCAGAGTGCTAGGATTATAGGCATGAGCCTATAAAAAAAATTTTTTTTCCAAGCAGACATATATATTTATTTATTTGCATATTTAAAGTTTACACACATGCCATAAACTCCAATATAATTAAAAAAAAACAAGCCCTTAATGACTCTGAGACACATGGTTTCTTCTGTATCCCAAGCCAAGTCCCAAAGTGGAGGTAGAGCACATGTTCCTATTTTATAAAGTCTCATGGTATATAAGTGGTTATATAAGTGGCATTTCATTTTTAATTTTTGTTTCCACATATGTTTGTTGCTAGCATATAGAAATTGATTGATTTTTGCGTGTTGATCTTGTACCTGGCAACTTTACTGGGCTTGCTTATTAGTTATAAGAGTTTTGTAAATTTCAAAATTGCGTTGTTTTCTTTTTTTTCAAATTGCAAAAGTAATGTATATTTATTAAAAATAATTTCAAATAGTATAGAAATAGAAGAAAAATAAAATCCCGCCCCCAGGTTTTTTTCCCCTTAAAACTTTTTTTTATTTCAGAGTATTATGGGGATACAAATATTTTTGGTTAACTGGATCACTTTTATAATGCTTGAGTCATGGTTATAAGTGTGTTCGTCACCCAGATAGTGTTCATTGTACCCGTTAGGTAGGTTTTGGCCCACCCCTCCTTCACCTTCTCCCCTGCTTGATTTCCATTTTGTTTTACTTCCCTTAAGCAGGTGTAGCCATTCTGGTATCGAATAAAATTGACTTTAAATAAACAATAATAAAGAAAAACAAGCGTGGTCATTATATAATGGTAAAGGGAGCAATTCAATAAGAAGACATAACAATCGTAAATATTTGTGCACCTAACACAGAAGCGCTCAGATTCATAAAGCAAACCATACTAGATCTAAGCAAAGAGATAAACAGCAGGATCATAATTGCTGGGGACTTCAACACCCCACTGACAGAACTGGACAGAACCTCCAAGTAGAAAATAAACACTGGACTTAAACAAGACTCTAGAACAAATGGGCCTAACAGACATTTACAGAACACTTTACCCAAAAACTACTGAATATATATTCTTCTCATCAACACCTGGAACATTCTCCAAGATGGATCATATTTTAGGCATTGTTTGTTTTCTTAATATTGAGTTATAACAAATCTTTAATTATTCCAAATAGAAATAATTTGCTGGATATGTGATTTGTACATATTTTCTCCCACTCTTTAGCTTCTGTTTTCATTCTCTTAACAATATCTTTCACAGAGCAACAGTTTTTAGTTTTGATGAAGTCCACTTTGTCAATTTTTCTTTAATTGTTCATGATATCGGTGTCTTGTCTAAGAACACTTTGCCTAATCTCATGTTATAAAAATTGTTCACTCGTATTTTCTAAGATATATACTTTTCCATTTTACATTTAAATCTATGATCTATTAAGTTGATTTTATAAGGTATGAAGTTTAGTTCAAATTTTATTTTTTACATATAATATATATATAATTATATATATAATATCCAATAGTTTCAATACCATTTGTTAAAATGAGTGCCCTTTCTTCATTAAATTGTTTTATCACCGTTGTCAAAAATAAATTGGCCATGTTTGTATGGGTCCATTTCCAAGCTCTCCAGTCTACTGGATTGATCTATGTATCTGTTTTTGAGCCAAAATGACATTGCTTGACTACTATAGCTTTTAATTTATTAAGGAAAAATAAATACATATATAATTTACAGCCCTTGTCCTTTTAAAATGTGTAGTTCAATAGTAATAAATACATTTATATTCTTTTTTCCCTTTGTTCCCCCTTCTCCCCTCCCCTTCCTGGCCTCTGATGACCACCAATCTACTCTCTAACTCCATGAGATACACTTTTTTAGCTCCCACGTATGAGTGAAAACAGGCAATATTTGTCTTTCTGTGCTTGGCTTATTTCACTTAACACAATAATCTCCAGTTCCATCCATGTTGCTGCAAATGACAGGTTTTCATTCTTTTTATGGCTGAATAATATTCCATTGTGTATATATACTACATTTTCTTCATTAGTTGATCCATTGACAGGCACTTAGGATTCCATATTTTGGCTATTGTGAATAGTGCTGCAATAAACATGGGAGTGCAGATATCTCTTTTATATACTGATTTCCTTTCTTTTGGATATATACCCAATAGTGGGATTGCTAGATCATATGGAAGTTATATTTTTAGTTTTTGGGGGAACCTCATGCTGATCTCCATAGTGGCTGTACTAATTTACATTGTCATGAACAGTGTACAAGGTTTCCCCTTTCTCCACATCCTTGTCAGCATCAGTTATTGCCTGTCTTTTGAAACAAGCCATTTTAACTGTGGTGAAATGATTATCTCATCATGGTTTTGATTTTTATTTCTCTGATGATTAGTGATGATGAGCATTTTTTATATATGTATTGGCCATCTGTATGTTTTCTTTTGAGAACTATCTATTTAGATATTTTGCCTATTTTTAAATCAGATTATTTTCTTTTTTTGCTACTGATTTGTTTGAGCTTATATCCTCTAGTTATTAATCCCTTGTCAGATGGATAGTTTGCAAATATATTCTCCCATTCTTTGAGCTGTCTCTTTACTTTATTGAGTGTGTCCTTTGATGTTCAGAAGCTTTTTAGTTTGTTGTAATCTCAATTTTCTATTTTGCTTTGGTTATTTGGCCTGTGCTTTTGAGGTCTTACACAAAAAAATCTTTGTGAAGACCAATGTCCTGGAGCATTTTCCCAAGTATTTGTTTAGTAGTTTCATAGTTTCAGGTCTTAGATTTAAGTCACTAATCCATTTTGATTCAATTGTTATGAACAGAGAGAAATAGGATTCTAATTTCAATTCTCTGAATATAGTTACATAGTTTTCCCAGCACCATTTATTGAAAAGACTGTCCTTTCCCCATTGTAATTTCCTGAAGCCTTTGTCAAAGATGAGCTGGTTGTAAATGTGTGGATTTATATCTGGGTTCACTATTCTGTTTCATTGGTTTTGTGTCTGTTTTATGCCAGTCACATGCTGTTTTGGTTACAATAGCTCCGTAGTATAATTTGAAGTCAGGTAATGTGATTCCTCGAGTTTTGTTCTTTTTGCCCAGGATAGCTTTGGCTATACTGGGTCTTTTGTGGTTCCATATAAATTTAATAATTATTTTTTCTATTTCTGTGAAGAATGTCATTGGTATTTTGATGGAGATTGTATTGAGTCTATAGATAACTTTGGATAGTACAGACATTTTTACAATATTGATTCTTCCAACCCACAAACTTGGAATATCTTTCCATTTTTTTGTGTCCTCTTCAATTTCCTTCATCAATTTTTTACAGTTTTCATTATAGGGATCTTTCACTTCTTTGGTTAAAGTTATTCCTGGGTATTTTATTTTATTGGTAGCTTTTACAAATAGGATTACTTTCTTGGTTTCTTTTTCAGATTGTTTACTGTTGGCATATAGAAATGCTACTGATTTTTGTATGTTGATTTTGTATCCTGCAGCATTACTGAATTTGTTTATAACTTATAACAGTTTTTGGTGGAGTTTTTTGGTTTCTCTAGACATAATATTATATCCTCTGCAAACAAGAATAATTTGACTTCTTCTTTTACCATGAAAGGATGTTGAATTTTATCAGATGCCTTTTAAGCATCAATTAAGATGATCATATGGTTTTTGTCCTTTGTTTTGTTGATATGATGTATCACATTGATTGATTTGCATTTGTTGAACCATCGAACCATCCTTGCATTCCTGAGATGAATCCTATTTAATTATGATGAATAATCTTTTAAATGTGTTGTTGAATTTGACCTCAACACAATAACCACTGGAGACCTCATCACTTCACTTTCAGCCATGGACAGGTCATCCAGGCAGAAAATCAACAAAGAAACATTGGACTTACTCTACACTATAGACCAAATGGACCTAATAATAGTTACAGAGTGTTTCATCCAATAGCTGCAGAATACACACTCTTCTCCTTAGCTCATGGATCATTCTCAAGGATAGATCATATGTGGGGTCACAAAACAAGTCTTAAATATTTTTTTAAAAATTGAAATTATACCAACTATTTTCTCTGACCACGATGGAATTAAGCTAGAAATCAATAACAAGAGGAACACTGGAAACCATACAAACACATAGAAATTAAATGATATGCTCCTGAATGACCAGAGGTTAAGAAGGAAAATTTTTAAAATTCTCAAAACAAATGAAAATAAAAACAAAACATATTAAATCCTATGGGATATAGCAAAAGCAGTAATAAGAAAATTTATAGCAATAAGTGCCTACATCAAAAAAGTAGAAAAGCTTCGAATAAACATCCTAATGATGCATCCCAAAGAACCAGAAAAACAAGAGCAAACCGAACCCAAAATTAATAGAAGAAAAGAAATAATGAAGATCAGAGAAAAAATAAATGAAATTGAAACCAAAATAATAATACGAAAGATCAACAAAACAAAATGTTAGTTTTTTGAAAAGATAAACAAAATTGACACACCTTTAGCCAGACTAAGAAAAAAAGAGTTAAGACCCAAATAAATAAAATCAGAGATGAAAAAGGAGACATTACAATCGATGCTGCAGAAATCCAAAGGATCATAAGCAACTACTATGAGCAACTACAACTATATGACAATAAATTGGAAAACCTAGAAGAAATGGATAAATTCCTAGACACATACAACCTACCAAGATTGAGCCAGGAAGAAATCCAAAACCTGAATAAACCAATAACAAGTAATGAGATAGGAGCAATAATAAAAAGTCTCCAATCAAAGAATAGCCAAAGATCCAAAGCCTTCATTGCTGAATTCTACCAAACATTCCAAGAAGAACTAATACTAATCCTACTTAAAATGTTTGAAAAAGTTGAAGAGGAGGGGATACTCACAAACTCATTCTAAAAGGCCTATATTACCCTGATACCAAAACTAGGCAAAGACAGAGCAAAAAAAAAAAAAAAAGACTATAGGCCAATATCTGTGATGAACATAGATGCAAAAATCCTCTAATCCTTTTAATTAGAGAATTGAGACCATTTACATTCAGTGTTATTTTTGTTAAGTAAGGATTTACTACTGCCATTGTGTTGCTTGTTTTCTTATTATTTTGAGGCTCCTCTCTTTGTTTCGTCCAGTCTTCCTTTACAGTTAAGTGATTATCTCTGGTAGTATGCATTAATTTTTTTCTTTTTTTAGTTAATCTATTATAGGTTTTAGCACTTTGGTTATTGTAAGCTTGTAAAAACATCTTACACATCAACAAGTTATTTTAAAGAGATGACAACTTATCTAAAAGAATAGAATAAAAGGGAAAAACACACAAAAAAATCTACATTTTAACTCCATTTGCCCTATATTTTGACTTTTTGTTTTCTCAATTTACATACTTTATACTACCTATGTTTTAACAAGTTGCTCTAGCTATTATATTGTTTTTGATAGACTTGTCTTTTGGGTTTTGTAATAGAGTTATGAGTTGATTGCATATCACATATACAGTAATAGAGTTTTCAGGGTTTGTTTGTGTACTTAATTTTACCAGTGGGTTTTATACCTTAAAAATTTTCTTTTGCATGTTAGTGTTTTTTTTTCTTTCAGATTGAAAAATTCCCTTTAGCATTTCTTGCAAGATGGGTCTGGTGGTGATGAATTCTCTTGGCTTTTCTTGTCTGGGAAAGATTTTATTTTGCCTTCATATGTGAATGATAATTTTGCTGAATACAATATTCCTATGTGGCAGGTTTTGTTCTTTAAGTACTTTGAAAATGTCATTCTACTCCCTCCCTCCCTGTATGGTTTCCATTGAGAAGTCTGTTTGAAGATGAATTGGAGCTCATTTATATGTAATTTCTTATTTTCTTTTGCTGCTTTGAGGATTCTCTCTTTGTCCTTGATCTTTGAGAGTTTGATTATTATGTGCCTTGGGGTAGTCCTTATTTGGGTTGAATCTGTTTGGTGTTCTGTGACCTTCCTGTACCTGGATATTTGTATCTTTCTCAAGTTTTGAAGAGTTTTCTGTTCTCATTTCTTTGAATAAACTTTCTACTCCTTGCTTTGGCTCAGATCACTCTTGAATATCAATAATTATTAGATTTGATCTTTTGAGGTAATTTTCTATATCTTATAGGTAGTCTTTATTCCTTTTCATTCTTTTTTAATTTTTTCTCCTCTGTGTATTTTCAAATAGCCAGTCTTCAAACTCACTGATTCTTTCCTCTGCTTGGTTCATTCTGCTGTTGAGAACCTCTAAAAAGTTCTTCAGTTCAGCAAATGTATTTCTCAGCTTCAACATTTGTTTTTCTTTATTATTATTTCAATCTCTTGTTAAATTTCTGTGATAAATTTCTGAATTGCTTTTCTGTGTTATCTTGATGATGACTGAGTTTCCTTAAAACTGCTATTTTGAATTTGTGGTCAGAGAGCTAATAAATCGCCATCTTGCTGGGGTCAGTCACTAGATTTTTGATTTGTCCTTTTTGGGAGGTCGTGGTTCCCTGTTTTTTATTGTTTCTTATGGGTACACATCTATGTCTTTGCATTGAAGGATTAGTTATTACGGCTTTCTCTATCTGGCTTGTTTTGATTTTTATTGAATATATTTGATTAACAAATCTTTACCTCTAGGTCATGGCCACCTTTTCAGCTCTAGGTTGCAGCTTAGGCCCAGGTATACCCTGGCTCTAGCAAATGGTTGGAGTGCTGCCTGTCCCAAATAGGGAAGTTCCCAAAGGGATTATCCCAGCAGTGTAAGAAGGTTGACTAGGGTTTTTGTGTCCAGGGTACCTGCAGAACACACCTGCAGTGTAGTACTGCTAAATAGTCACTCTGATTTGGTGTCTCTTTTGGCCAAGTTACAGAATAAAGTTTCCAAGACTGAAGATGGTAGTACTGCCTTCTTCCTTTGTCTCTGCCTAACCTCAGGATGTTTCTTCCATCAAACTGTCATGATGAAGATAACTTTGTTGAAACAAATATGTTGGAAAGGCCCACATGTTAGAGAAAGGAGAAAGTCCTCCAGGCAACAACCATGAAGGAATTGATGCCCTTAGTCCAACAGCTCACATGAAACTGAATCTTATTAATAGTACAAGAGGTTGGAGGTGGGTCCTTCTCTACTCAAGAGCTAAGAAGACTATAACCCAGCCTACCCCACGTTTGCCACCTGAGAGAGATCTATAACAGGAATCTATGTCCAGATTCCTGACTCATAGATATTGTGTGATTAAAAATGTGCATTGTTTTGAGTCACCGCATTTTGGGGTAATTGGGTACATACCTATAAATAATACATATACAAAAATTTCTGCTGAGATTTTGATTAGAATTATATTAAATATATAAATTACTTTGCAGAAAATTGAAATATTTACTAGGTTGAGTCTTCCAACCAAAGAACATAGTACTTTTCTTCATTTATTTAGATCTCCTTTGATTTCATTGATCAGCATTTTAAAGTTTTCAGCATACATATCCTTTGCATGATTTATATCTATACATTTCATTTTGGGGAGTTATTAAAAAATGACACTTTTTTACAAATTTCAGTTCCCAATTATTTATTGCTAGTACATAGAAATAAGGTTGATTTTTGTGTTTTCACCTAGAATCCTGTGATCTTGTTAACTTCATTTACTAGTTCTAAGCAGTTTGTTTAGATTCCTTGGGATATTCTCCATAAACGGTCATGTTGTTTTGGAATAGAGACAGTTGTATTTCTTTCCCTTCAATTTATATAACTTGTATTTCTTTTTCTTTCTTTATTTCACTAGCCAGGATTTCCAGTAAAATATAGAATAGGAGTGGTGAGAGTAGAAAAGTTTGCCTTGTTGTTAATCCTAGGAAGAAAGCTTCCTTTTATCAGATTGAGGAAATTTCCTTCTATCTCTAGTTTGCTGAGAATATGTCTCATGAATGGATGTGGAATTGTGTCAAATGCTTTTTCTATTTAAATTGATATAACTGTGGTTTTATAAAACTTAAATTGTTAATATGATGTAATTAATTGATTGATTTTCAAATATTAAAAGTCTTGCATTCCTGAGACACAGCCTTCTTGGTTGTAGTGTATTATTCCTTTTATACACTGCTAGATTTTATTTGCTAATATTTTCTTTAGAATTTTTTGGGTCTCTATCATGAAGGGAATTGGTATGTAGTTTTATTTTTTTGTTTGTACTGTCTTTGTAGGGTTTTGATGAGGTAATGATTGGCTTGTAAAATGTATTTTAGGAGGAAGCATTCTCTTCTCTTCAATTTTCTGGAAAACACTGTAGAATTGGTGTTATTTCTTCCTTAAATGTTTGGTACAGTTTGCCAGTAAAACCATTTTGGCCTGTAGATTTCCTTTCTGGAAAAATTTAACTATGACTTCTATCTTTTTAATAGTTATAGGACTATTCAAATTATCTATCTCATCTTCAGCAAATATTAATATAGTTTGTGAGCTTTGAGGAATTCTCTACTTCATTTACATTATGTTTGTAGAATTGTTCATAATATTAGCTTATTACCCTTTTAATGTATGTGGAGTATGCAGTGAGATCTTTTTTCCAGTCCTCATATTGGTGATATGTGTCTTTCTTTTCTCTTAAGTTTTACTGTAGATTTTTAATCAATTTTATTAATCTTTTCACAATATCAACTTTCTGTTTCATTGATTTTCTCTATTTTTTTTGTTTTTAATTTTATTGATTCTTCTCCTTTGCTTTATTTTTCCTTCTCTCTAGTCACTTTGGGCTTATTTTGCTCTTCCTTCTCTAGTTTTATAAGATAGGAATATGAGGTACTGATTTTTAGATCTTTCCTCTTTTCTAATATAAACGTTTAATACTGAAATTTCCCTCCAAGCACTGCTTTACCTAAATCTCACAAATTGCATAGGTTGTATTTTCATATTTGTTTAGTTCAAAATATTTTCTAACTTTTCTTAATACTTTCTATTTGACTCATGGAGTATTTAGAAGTGTGTTGTGTAAATTCCAAATGATTGGATGTTTTACTCTTGTCTTTCTCTTATTTATTTCTAATTCCTTTATTGTGAGAGAACAAACTGACAAACTTTTATGATTTCAATCCTTTTAAATTTGTGGATTAATAAAATGTGGTATATGTATACCATGGAGTACTACTCAACCACAAAAAACAATGGTGAACTAGCACCTCTTATATTATCCTGGATGGAACTGGAGCCCATTCTACTAAGTGAAGTATCACAAGAATGGAAAAACAAGTACCACATGTATTCACCATCAAACCGGTACTAACTGATCAACACTCATATGCACATATGGTAGTAACATTCATCAGGTATTGGGCTGGTGGGAGGGGGGAGGAGGGGATGGGTGTATTCACACCTAATGGGCGCGGTGTGCACTGTCTGGGGGATGGACACACTTGTAGCTCTGACTCAGGTGAGGCAAAGGCAATATATGCAACCTAAACATTTATATCCCTGTATTATTTGGAAATAAAATAAAATAAATTTGTTAAGTTTTATTTTATGTCTCTTGATACATTCTATCTTAGTCAATGTTCCATGTGCATTTGAGAAGAATGTATATTCTGCTGTTGATTTGTAGAGCATTCTATAAATGTCAATTATACAGTTAATTTATGACATACATTCTTCTATATCTTTGTGGATTTTCTGTCTATTAGTTCTACCAATTATTGAGAGAAGAGGTCTCCAACTGTAATTGTGGTTTGTTCCAACTGTAATTGTGGTTTGTTCCAACTGTAATTGTGGTTTGTTAAATTTTTTTCCTCTATTTTATTTCTCTGATTCCTCTTTACTGTCTTCTTTTAGGATGTTAGATTATTTTAGTTTCCCATTTTAATTTTTCTATTTTTTTTACTACATACCCTTATGTAGTTTTGTGTGGCTGTTATAGGAATTATAATATACATATTGAACATTTTATTATCTATATAAAATCAATATTTTACCATTTCAAGTGGTATGCAGAAACCTTTCCAACATACAAGTCCCTTTTGCCCTATGTCCTTTATGTTGTGTTAATAATTGTCTTATGTATAACACTGACCAACATTAAAAACCCATCAGACATTATATTTTTTGTTTTCAGTAATCAATATTTTAAATAACTCAAGAAGAGAATAATAGCCTATTATATTTACTCAGATATTTGCAATTTCTCTTTCTTTTTACTCCTCGTGTTGCAAGTTTCTTTCTGATATCATTTTCCTTCCTTCTGAACATCTTCCCTTAGCAATTCTTTCAGAGCAGTTCCACTGGCAACAAATTCTCTTAATTATTCTTCATCTGAGATTGTCTTTACCTTTATTTCTGAAGGATGGTTTTTGTTTGATATAGAATTCTGGGTTGCCAATTCTCCACTTTTATCACTTTAAAAATGTTGGTCTAATTCCTTCTGCCATCCGTGGTTTCTGATGAGAAATCAGTTCTTGGCTGAATCATTAATCCCCCTATAAATAATATAGTGCTTTTCTCTGCTTGCTTTCAAGATTCTTTATTTGACTTTATTTTCAGCAATTTGATTATGATGTGTCTGGGTATGGATTTCTTTGGGTTTGTCCCATTTGGGATATACTGAACTTCTTGAATCTGTAGTATTGAATCCGTAGTCAGTTCATGTCTTTCATTAAATCTGGGAAATTTTTTGCCACTGTTTCCTCAAATGTTTTTATGCATGCCACTTTCTCCTCTCTTTTTTGAATTCCAATGACCCAGATGTTAGAATTTTTGTTATTATCCCACAGATCTGTGAGGCCGTTATCATTTTTTAAAATATGTTTTCCTCAAATGTCTAAACTGGATCATTTCTACTGATATATCTACTGATCTATTTATAAATTCATTGATTCGTTCCTCTCTCAGCTTCATTCTGCTGTTAAACTCTTCCAGTGAATTTTTTTTAACTTTGGTTATTTTATTTTTTTTTTTTAATTTTTTTTT
>VBSM01003185.1:2636920-2658760 GCA_008086735.1 Cheirogaleus medius | reverse complement strand
CCTTGAGCGATCCGCCCACCTCGGCCTCCCAGAATGCTAGGATTACAGGCGTGAACTACTGCGCCTGGCCTATATTTCAATTCTAAAATCTCCATGTGGTTCTTCTTTATATTTTCTATTTCTTTGCTGAGATTTTCTATCTTTCCATTTTTGACAGTGTTCAATCTTACTTATTTGAAGCATTTTTACAATAGCTGCTTTAAAGTCCTTGTCAGAAAACTCCAACAACTGTATAATTTCAGTGTGGGTGTTTGTTGATTGTGTTTTCCCACACAAGTAAGATTTTTCTGGTATACTGAGTAATTTTGCATTACATCTTAGACATTTTAAATGTCATGTTATCGGTCCCTGGGTCTTGATTAAATCATATGGAGAACATCAATACTATTGTTTTTGCCAATCATTAACCCAGTTGAGTTGAGGCCACAAGTTCTGGCCGGCCTTCTCTTGGTCATCGTTTCAATTTCAGTTCCAATTTCAAAGGCTTTTCAGTGCTGCTTGGATCTGTCCCTCATATGCACCACCCAATGCTCAGTCTGGGTCCTAGGCAACCGTTTATTCTGCTACATAAGTCAGATCTGTTCATTCAAAGCCATGGGTGACTTTGGGAGTTCATAAAGAACTTCAAGAGGTTGCTTTCCCAAACTCTCCCCTCTTTACCATCTCCCCAGGACACTATGGTTCCCTGGAGCTCCTCTTTGTGGTTCTCTAGCCAGAAACCTGGGGCTTTATTTATCTCACCTTGCCACTCATTTTCTGCCACCTGTGCTCTGTTTAGGGCCAAGTGATCAGAAGACAAAGAAAGAAAACTTTCAATAGGTGTTTGCCATACTCTCATTGTGTGGGGTAATTGGAGATCCTGGCCCCAATCTGCTCAAGGAAACCAAAAGAGTTAAAACAAAGAAAGCTTCAGGGGACTAGCCAGCTCCTACAGAGTGGAGCTGGACTGAGACCATGCCAACCTTTACAGAAGAATGTTCCTTCAAACCTAGAAATCCTGTGCCTGGCTATTTGGACTCAGTGATGCACACCATATCCCCAAGTTATTGTTTCTTTGTTTGTACATGCCTATATAACCACTTGCTGTTTCTGGGTGCAGCACAGAGAATTGCCCAGCCTGCCACCACCAGTTCCTCACACGTAGGTTCCCCGAATAAACTCATGTCTCTTTTCTCTGTTCCTCCAGTTTCGTTCTTTGGTATTGGCTCACATTATTCAGAGCTTTTAAGGGCCTTAATCCACATACACTTAGGATCTCAGCTTTTCCTGTCACAGAGAAAGATTCTCCTTTCTCAGTGTTTTAGGCTACTGTAGGTTGTTGTCACTATCACATCTATTTCACCTGCTGCCATGGAATTTCTTGGGCTGGGGAGTGAGAGAATAGATAAAAAAAAAAAAAGGAAAGGGAAGAGAATGAAAAGAAAAGAGAGAAGAAAAGAAAAAAGTGAGAGATTTTCCAACTCTGAGCATTTAAGAGACCACTTTTCTGCTTCTAGAGGCAGAAATAGAGGTCTCCTGAAGCTCTCTCTCTCTCTTTACTCCAAACCTACTTCTGGGTTTCAGGCTGCACCATCTTCATGCTGGGGGATATTGAAAGAAAAAAGGAATAAACTCACTGCCAGTTTGGTGCTACTTTTAACTTTGGTCTCCTTTCCCCTTTTGCTTGCTACTATTTGTATTTCAGAGCCTTCAAATAACTGCCTCATACATTCTTTCCAACTTTTATAGCTATGTTCAGTGGGAGAGACAGAGAGAGTTGCTAATCTTACCTATTACTATATCTCCCCAGACATTTTATAGTCTTGGGTTCTTTGTTTAGGACTTGATTTTTAATTATTTAGACTGGAAAGCCTATGAGATCATGTATTTGTCTTTTTTCACCAGTACAATTCCAGCCTGGTACATCAGGGGTGCTTAATACAATTTTTGATGAATGACTAAATGGTTGACTAAACAAATAAATGATTAATATTGGATTCTTGGTTTTTCAAATCCTAAAGCTGTTGATTTATTTTTTAAGTAGTAATTAATAATTTTCGCTTTTCCTTAAGTAGACAGATGTAGTATCATATTAAGACTCATATTTAATTCAGATGTGTAGTTATAGCTACATATGAAAAGAAATTTATAGTAAACTATAATTTCATCTGCCCCAACTTCTGCTGAAAAAAGTGATAATTTTAACTACAAAATAATTTGTATTCAAAAGTATAAAGTATAATACCATAAACACTTCAGCTAAGCAGAAAAAAATAATCTTAGTAGACCTTACAAAAGCTATTTGAAGATATAAAAATTCATTTGTCCTTTTAGTGACAAAAGCTTTTCTTTCCTTGTATACAGGAACATGCTCAAATCCCCATAAACTTAGACATAGGCCTTGGCAGGAATCTGCCAGACACTCCTATTCTTTAGGATCTGGATTTGAGCTCCTTATAATGGTGACCTGTGTGTGACACCTATTTTGCACAATAACTCCAGCTTCTTCAGTCTTGAGCTGTAGTAAGAAAGGAGGGACAATTGAAGTATTTTTTAAATGTTGTTGCTATCAGTAAAGAAATTTAATAGATCTACAGGCTATTACAAAGCCTATAATTCACATAGAAGGTCATGATAGTAATTCCTAAAGGACACTATCTTTCCTTTATGAAGTTTTTTTTTTCTCATTTGCACAGAGAGGAAAAACAGGAAGTGAACAGAGAAAGTATACTTTACCCCAAAAAGCAATACCCAAAACACAGCTCATGGTTGGTTAGTACTTTATTTTTTTTCTTCATTTCAAATCAAAAAATCTTACAACAGAAAACATTACAGCAATTTACAAATAATAAGGATGATCTAATGTTAATGGGTAAATGGTGTACGAGGGGCAGGACAGGGCCACCAATAACTATATTTTCAGGCTGTTCCATAGTGTTATGCTCTTATGTTCTCCGTACAAAGTAACTGATATAATTGGATCATTATGTGAACAGAGCCCAGAGAGATTGATAGAAAATAAATAATGTATTTTTCATATGATATCTTTTCTCCATTGAATTTAAAGGCTATTTCCAAAGTTTTATTCTGAGTACCTTAGCAGGTTGATCATGGGCTTTCTTCTAGGTCAAATTCTACTGTCCATGCCTCTGATACTGAACTGCAGCTGCCTTTCTCTGGCCTCTACTCTGAACTACTCTTACCAAGAAACAGTTATAAATTCAGTGTCCAGGGAGGAAACATGAAGTTTCATTGTATAGCTCACTGAAATACTTATAATGACTTTCCTTAAAAAATGATAGTAAGGATAATCGATAGCAAATTAAGACACAGAATAAAGAACAGTTTCATGGCACTTTTCATGTGTGAAAGAAGCTACATAGTTGATGGTCCAAATGCTTGACCATGAATCAGAATATTTGGGTTCTAGTCTAAACTCTGCTATTGACTATATAACTACAAGTATGTCATTTACTTTCACTAGACCACATTTTCCATCTTGAAATTAAAAGTAACTATAACAATATTTTTATTTGGATGAGGAAATTCACTACTTCATGAATCATAGTGACTGCCCTGACTTTTTCCTCCTGTATATCTGAAGAACTGTGATTCCTTAAGATTTATTTCTTTATTCTTAAGTATAATGACTCAACCAAAATATCTCAATGTCATTAATTCCAAATAATTTTTCTGCTATGATGCATGTTCCCATAAGTTTCAGAGGACTTTTTCTTTGTTTTGAGAAGTTTTCTGCTATTATATCTCTAAATATTTTTTGACCCAGATTTTGTGCTGAAATTTCATTTTCAGTGGTGTCTTTCTCATTCATATATAAGCTAATACAGCTTGTGCTTAGTTCTCAGTTTGCTTATCTCCTTCAAAGGAGCTTCAATCTCCTTTTACACCTTAATTCTTTTGTATCTCCTTATCCTTGTAGCTCTACTTTTATTCAGTATTCTTTGCAAATTCTTCTACATTGTGAACGATTCTGGAATACTTTCTTCTGTACCTTAGTTTGTATTTACTCAAGACTAGGCTCTTCTAGTTTTACTATTGTTATTTTCACTCATTCTTTCCCTCTTTCTTTTACTGATTTTTTTTCTGTTTTTGTTCCACTATATTATCATATCTTCTACTTTACTTTTCATCTCATGCTTAATGTATTTCACATTTTCTTTTTGTTAAGATATATTTTTGAGTGAATTCCCCTTGACACCATTCATACCTTATTTCAGATTCTTTTTCCTGCTCTTCTGAACTTCAGTTTGAGTGTTTTCAATATTTGCCTGAATTCATGGGAATAGAGGAGGAGTCAGCATTTGACTTAAACTTTGTGAAATACTTGTTGAGAAATTTGAGTTCTGCTTTCTTTTCTGAAATCCTATACCAATGCTGAGTCCACGCAGCTTGCTCTCTGCACTATTTCTCACAAAAATTTTGTGCTTCTCTGGCCCCTGAATTGTAAGAGCAATATAGTCACAAACATTTTTTTCTTGATATTTTCCAGTGTTGCTTATTTGTCTCCTTAGTATGTTTTCCCCAAAATTGAGTGGTATTCAGGGGAATTCTCAGGATTTTATTGACTCCCTAGCTGCTAAGAGTTATTTTCTGCCATACTAGAGCACCTGGAATTTTTTTGCTTTTTTTCGCCACTTTTCAAGTTTATGGCATAAGCTTGTTTCATTCTCCTTATCTGCTTTCTACTTATTTCTTTTTGAGGAATAAAAAATAAACTACTTTTCGTATTTAATTATATGAGTTCAGCAGAGGAATTCTCTGTGCTCTTGCCCTTTTAACTATTATTTCACAGTCTTCTATGTGTGTCATTATTTTATTTAGTTTCTATTACTCCAGTTTTCCATTAGTTTTGTATAATACTTAGATATTACAATCAAATAAATTGCCAAATTTATAATCTTGTTATACTACTTTGAGACTGTCTATATGGAGGTTATCATATCTATTGAGGTAACTATTGGGGACTAGGTGAGGAGCAATGTGGAGGGAATACTCTGACTATGAACCTCTCAAGTGCAATAGTCAAAGTACAAATACATGGAAAGTTTCGTGTTTTCTATTAAAACTGTGGCTATACCCCCTCAAAGCTGCATGTGTTCAGATGTGTCTCTTATTACAATTATGGACTTCACACATCCTGGAGAGGAAAAGGTAGCGGTTTCATATGCCAGAGTAGGGTTTCCAAGTTTCTGGCCACCCTATCTGGATGGATAGATCATGATCTCTTCCCATTCTCCCCACCTAACTGCTGGATATCACTTCATCACTCTAGCTCCACTCTAAACCCATATCCTTAAAGCTAAGTAAGTGATTTGTGCCAAAATTCAAATGATCTTAATCATACATGAGCAATCAATCAACTCATTACTGTTTATTTCATGTACAATACCTTCAAACTCAAAAGCAAAGAGAAGTCACTTTTCCCCTGAGGAAAGTCCTTTGCTTTATTTCTTAGAGTGAGTACAAACCTGGCCACCAAAAACACCTACAAAAAAACATTAATGTTGGAAAATGTTGAATCTGATGTATAAAATCGGATGCAGAGAAATTACCTTTCCATAGTTACCCGAAACTTGTGAGTTCATCCAGCCTCCATCAAGATTTCATTCAGGCTCTATACACATTTGCACTTTGGAAAGGATGTTATCGCTCATTCTTTGGAGTTTGCTATACTATTTTTTTTTAAAAATCCATATAAGACTATAATTTATGGGGGGAGAATATGAGTAGATAGCAGTGGTATACTGGTAAATGTTTAGCAACTGGCTCCCTTGGAGTGGGATGGGGAAAAACGCTGATTGTTAAGTTTCGCAGTGATGTAAATACTCCTACCACGGATAATTTCAAGATACCAACATGATGTCACTGGGCAAAGAGTTGGGAATACATGTGCCATAATCAGTTCTCTCAACGTGGTGGCAACCAGTTCTAGCACACTACTGGTGCAGCTTAAATTGTAATATTGTAAGAACTTCAGGAATAATTTAAACATATACATGATTATCACTCCCCTGCCAACACTGCCATGCAATTCTTTCCTGTTTTGAAGGAACAACATTGTTGGAAGCTAAAATAAAGAAAAAGAAACCCTTTTCTGTCTCCAAGTGACTTTGGAATAATTCCTTCTATCCAAAGCCTGCAAATATTTAAAACCCAAATAATAACAGTTTTGCCCTTTAAAATTTCCTTTTTACAAAGTATTTCAGGTACTAGTATGGACAGAATTACCAAAATGTAAACTCATAACTTTTAACTTCTGGAATTACAGTTATTAATGAGGATTATACAAATTCCTTTTATAAGTTAAGGCAAAGCCCACATACAATTAAACCAATGTCATTGTACAAACAAATAACAGTTACTACTCCAAGGTTATTTCATACACTGTTCAATGACAACTGCAGCTGTGCCGCTATTTAAAGTGTTGCTGTGAAATTAATATAATGTATTATGAAAAAAATGCTATGTGCAGCTCTTTGAGATGAAGAAATCTGAGTGGGTGGTAGAGAAAAAGAGAAACAATAGCAGAGAACAGTCTAAAAGAGAACCTTGGATACTTTGATTTATTTGTAAAGAATCTGTAAAATCCCCTCAACTGGATACTTCTCCAAGTTTGATATAAACTTTCATCTTCTTTTATTCCCTAATCAAAACTTAACTATCTTATGCTTCAGTGCCTTAGAATTCTAGGCTCTCCTTTTCAAGTTTCTAACTGCTAACTGATAAATCTGTCAACCTTGAAGGAATAATGTCTAATAGAAAAAACTGACAATACCTCCTAGGAATAACAGTGTGCCTTTGGAGAATTTCTGAAAACACAGTACCTTTACCCTACCATTAAATGGCATGGCTCATATATAAAACAAAACAGTTTGCACAGCACCTGGGGTAAGTGGTCAAGGCATCTAGCAACTCCAGATAAATAGTTGGGCTTCCATACACTCTAGGCTAGGCCCAGCCATTCTGAATGCCAAGAGAATGAATATCTCAATACAACTTACTCTCATTTACTGCATACCAGTGTCCCACATTACACTGGTTAGGAGACTGACTTGACTTAAAGGAAGAGATATTGCAAGTTAGGTTCCCTAGGAATCACCCTCTGAGATGAAGCCTAGCATTCAGCACATTTCCAAAGGGGTACACTTGTGGAAGGCAGGGAAACAAACAGTAGTGAGTAGAGATGCTGAACTACAATGCAGACCCAGCAACAGCCTTGGCCAAACCCAAGTGGAACTCTGGTGGTAGAATCGCCCCCAAAAGTGATCCTGAGATGGGAAAAGATGGCCATTGTACTCTACATCAATCTGTCAATGGATGTGAGCCACTTCAGGAAGAGGTGTGACCTTAGACAAGACTTCCCTCCACAACTGCAGTAATCCCTGAAGGGGCTGAAAATCCTTGAAGGCTATTTGTTGGCAGCCCTCCTAGCAGCCGAGACAACTCATGCTTTAGTGAAGGGAGATGTGGTCAGTGTATCATAGTGTCTACTGCAGATCTCCAAACACTGGTTCAAGAACCAGTGTTCTTGAACACTGGTGTCCCTCTATACCATTCATTTTTGTAACACACTCCTATTTAAAGCATCTCTCAAGACATACAATGGGGAAGAGGACAGGGAAAGACACACTTCCATGACTCTGACGGCATAGCTGTCACTTATACCAACAAATGAAATCCAAAAAGGTCCATTCCCAAGGAAAGAGTCCATTTAACTGTACAATCATCTCAAGAGCATACTGCATTAAGTACTCATTCTTCTTTGGCCCAACCACTGCTCCCTCATTTTAAGTCTAGATATCTAGCTTACCTTCCTTATTCAAAGCTGGGGTTGAATTTCACCAATGCACTATACTTTAAGGAGTAATGAGTTATTACCTAAAACAGAGCCTACCATTAAAGGTTTGCTTTTTCTTTCTGGCCTGACTGTGAAAAGGCCAATACTCCCTAAGTGGTACTACATTTATGGCCAGCCATTATTTAGGCTCAGTGATCTTCATTTATCAAATTGTTTCACTTGGATGGGAGAATACAGTCAAGGAATAACATGAAGCTACCAGATAAAAGGAATAACTGATTTGAGTGGGAGGAGTGGATATATGAGCAGTGTGGACCAAAGAAAGAGTGTTATGGAAAACTTCCACTTTCCAAATTTGGCTTACATTTGCCCCTTCATGTACTGCTTTCTTGGCAGTCCTGGGAGAAGCACCATAGGATATTTTCAACTAGTACTTAATGGAAAATGGAGAATATGTTCACTAATTCTCTAAATAACCAGAAAGCAACATAATGAACAAAATCTCATATTAATATGATCTTAGAGTAATGCAAACAGTTTAAAAAATAAAACACAGTTCAATACTGACATAACTGAGTTTTAAAGGTCGAATTGCTAGAAAAATTCAATGATAAAGCTATCCACACATGTGCATATGCCATTCTTTTCCCCCAAATCATTCCCCTTGCTTCCACATCTCTAAAACATGCCTGCCCTTCAAGTCTAATTTTAAATCCTACTTCATCATAAAGTCTTCCCAAATACTCCAGTCATGTTTCCTACCTAACCACATAATTCTCAGTGTCTATGTAAAATATTTGATGTTCAGCATTATTTTTGGTTGTATTTCTATTGATCACTCTCTACGTGCCAAGTACAGAATTTCTCAACTTTACATATTTTGTCAGAACGAATTTTTACATGCACCCTGTTCTCCAGTCTTGAGTATTCCCATTTAATATATAAGAGAATAGATACTTAGAGAGGTAAATTGGCACCGCAGGCAAAATGAGAGAACAAGGTGGTAAACCCAGTTCAGATATACTACAAAGCTTGTGTTCTTTCTACTCCTATCTATATTGTGCATGCTTCTCATTTCTCTCAGGTAGACCATACACCTGTTGAGAGAAGGAACTATGTATTAATATATAATATACCTTTCTTGTACTTCTCTGCACCTATCCCACAAAATCATGAGTGACAAAGAACATATAATATCATACACGTGTTTGAGAAAAACAAGGAAAAGAAGATATGAGATAGGGATATCAATGAGTAGATTCCTATAAGTATTCCAGAAGATTATTCCTGAGGAACTCAAACTTTACCAAAAGGATACACAGTTCATAAAAAGATTAAGAACAATTTGGCATTGGCCTTTCCCTATTTCCATGCACTGATGCCAATTTGTGACTTAGTTAAGACCTTGGCTTTCTCACACAGTAATACAGAAAGCAAGTGACTGGGAAAATCCATTAAGAGAGTGTTATCAATGGCATGAAGAAGCTTAACACAGATACATGTCTGGTTGCCTTTTATTAAAATAAATTGAAATTATTTATCTTCAAATGATAACAATAGAAATGGAAACACTTGGCAGTTCCCTTGAATACATAATGAAGGATTGCCCTCACACCCACATTTATATCCTGTAGTGTGCACAGCACAGAGAAAAGGCCAGGAAAGTGACAACTCCTTAATTAGTTAGCACTCGGTGACAAATTGGGGAAACTTGCTCTGGAATCTGTAGGGAAGGAGGAGATGGTAGATTGTTTAAAAGTCTCTGTCTCTCCTCTATTATATGTTTCACAAAGCATACGCTTTTATTTCATTGTTAAAGATGTACAAACCCAAAGAAATAAGATTCACTAAATACCATACTGAAAACAAAATGAAGGGTTTTGCTTCATTTAGTACCTGAATCAACACTACTTTACCTATCAAGGCATACCTGAAACCTCCTTTTACCAATTTGTCTTGTGATATGAGAAAAGCAATTAGAACTACCAAATTTTATTCATCAGTGCCCCTGATAGGAAAGCTGCATGAAAAAAATATTTTGAGTAATTTTCCTTAAAATAGTACCCTGTAAGCACACCCTCCTCCTAGAGTTATGACTCAAATTATTTATTGAATTACATCAAATGCCATGCGAATTTAGTAATGATAGCTGTATGCAATAATTACATGCTACATTGCCTCCATTGGAAACCATAGTAACTGATCAGTTACTGTTTCAGCCTGCCGCCATAGCCAAGTCTGGCACAAAGGAAAAATATACTCATCATCACACACTTCCAATCTGCAGATAACAATGCAGGGAGGGGCTACATCTGACCATTTCATCCTCCTATTGCCCCATTTGGGATTGTCCTAGACCATGCCAGGCTCACTCCTTCTGCAGAGCTTTCACATTTATTTACTCTTCCATCTAGAATGTTCTCCGTCTGCTCTTCACATGCTTGGCTCCATGTTGCCACTCAAGATTTTGCTCAAATGTCATCTCCTCAGAGAAGACTTTCCTGACCACCTGACCTCAAGAACTAAACTAGCTTCCTCCAAGTCTCTAACACCTGGAGAGCACTTACCATTTTCAGAAATAATATTGGCATGTACTTACTTACATGTATATTACCTGTACACATAATGGACTGTGTACTATGTAACCACTGAATTATTATCTCCTTGAGAACAGCCACCTTGTCTTTCTTATTCTCAATAGTAATCTTAATGCTTAGCTCCTTCCCCAACACTATGCACAGTCTTTCCTCCTAAGCAAATAAAGTGTAGAATATATTTGCCCTTGGTCTTGTCCTACTTAATACTTTAAAGATATGTATAGTTCAATGATAGGTACCCAGTAGGTGTTCAATAAATATTTGATAAATGAGAATTAAAAAATGGAGAAGGTGAATCAAGTAAATTTAACAGCCATTTTACCTAGTGGGATCCTTCCAAATACTAAAGTACCCTGCCTTATTTGCGACTCCTCTCAAAGCTATACATTCATAATTTCTTCAATTATTGTTCTTTGGACCTATTTTCACATATCTTAACACTTCATTAGGTCTCTTGCATTTGCCAGTTTCTTAGTACTCCATCTTAAATTCTGGCATAAAGAAAAGAGTAAGAGTTTTCCAGCATGATCTAACCAGTGTGGATATGGTTACTGACAGACATGGCCAAAATAACACCATCCTCTAAAACCTGATCAAGTCACTGCTCAGCCAGCCAGCCTCCAAAACTGATGATATTACCTTGTCTCTATAATGGTAATCAGAGGCAGGTGTGATACAGTGCAGTGCTTCTCAAATTTTACTATTCAGACACTGCCCTCAGGATCCCTGTCTCTTTCTTCTCAGTTATATTTCAACTCTGCTTTAAAATCACTGGTAAGGAGATAAAACTTTTCTTAAAATGCGAATTCTGATTCAGATGATCTAAGGTGAGGCCTGAGAGTCTACATTTCTATTAATAATAAGCTGCTGGCCTATGAGCCATACTATGAATAACAAAGCTATACCAGAATGCTGAATCTGGAAATGAGAGAGCCTAATTTGAATTGAAGCTCTACCATTTACAATAACAGCATACAAGTGGACAACTTCATTGGTTTTCTTATCTATAGAGATAAATATAACTGTCTTGGAGAGTTGTTTTAAGAGTTAAATGAGATAATTAATGTGTTGGCACATAGAAGGAATGTGACAAATATTATTTCAATGAATGGCCTTCACCAATGGAAGTTGGAGGCTCATATTGCATTTATAGTCTGAAAAAAAAACTAGCATTTTTTCATAGAAATGGCTTCTAAGTCAAAGTTTCTCTCATCTAGCATTTGTACAGTTGATTTTTTTCCTGAACCTAAATACAGGATTTAACATTTATAACTATTAAATTTCATCTTGTTAGCTTTGGCCAGAGTTCCAGCCTGTCAAGATTGTTTTGAATTAAGATTCAGTTACTCAATGTATTAGCTATCGCTCCAAGCTTTATGTCATCTGCAAATTTGATAAGTATGCCTTCTATGTCATTATACATATCATTAAAATGTTGAGCAGGACAAGACCAAGGGCAGAGATATTCTCCATTTTTTTTGCTTTGAAGGAAGGCTATACATGGGGTGAGGGAAGAAGCTGAAGTTGTTTGATAAACTATAAATCTACTTAACTGAATATCATCCAGTCCACATTTGTCCATTTTTCCTTACATAGATTCTATAAAATATTTCTGTGAAATATATGAATTAAATCAAAGTACATTATACCCATGGGATTTTCTTTTATCTTTCCATCTAAAACTCAAACTAAGAAGTAAAACAAGATTAGTTTGGCCTAACTTATTCTTAGTGAACCTATGCTATCTCCCAGTAATCACTGTTTTCTAAGCATTCAATTGCAATCTATTAACAGCCTATTTTGTAATTTCAACAAGCAAATATTAGTGTTATAGTCCTTGATAGCACATGTATTCTGTGGCTGGAGACTGTTACACACTGTTTCCAAAATTCTTAAGAATATTTTATATATTTTTATCATATGCAAACAACTTTTCCTTACTCTTGTAGATAATTTACCTAGTTCTGAAGACATATTCATTTAAAACAGGTAGGCATGCCTTACTCCTTACATATCTCAGTATTTGCTTCCCTTTTAATCATGTTTATTGTACTCTTTATGCTTTGGGTGCTATTCTCCTCAAAATAAAACATAAACCTAACATAAGAATTGGGTAATTCTGCTTATTGTTTCTTCGGTAATCCATCTTTCTTTTGAGAATGCCCTTTAAAAATGCAGACTGATGAGAAATTTCCCTTTGCAGCCAAAATAGTTTTTGTAAATGGCTGCCTCTCCAGCAACACGTTGCAGATCTTCATCTCTTCTCAGTTATATTTCAACTCTGTTTTAAAATCACTGGCAATAAAAGAAAACCTTTCTTTTCCATTTTGTCAACAATTTTGGAATAAATAATGATTCTTTTGTTTAAAGAAATGTTCATTCTCCTATTTTGACATTGTAAAACTACACCTTCCTCATTTGTATTCATGTGCAATTCATACACAATGAATCAGTTTAAAACAAGTGTGAATCATAATGCATTGGAGCTGCCCTGATTTTCCATCAAAACAAAACAAATTCACAGCTATCTCCTACACGTATACATGTGCACACACATAAACACATATACACACACACATACCCTGGCTCTGTTAAGTTCCCTGGGTCTCCACTAGTCTTCTTATCATTCCTTCATAGGTCCCTTTTTAGTAGCCTGCCTTCTAAACATCATTGCTCTGGGTGACACTGGCTCCTCCTGAAACACAATGATGGAGATCATGAGGTGACTGGGATCAACCCTCCTTGTAAGTGCTTGTGAGATAGAGGTTCCAAACATGATTTTTGCCAGCCTCAAGGAACCAAGGAACCTGACATAGCCAGGCATGTGTGTGTGTGTGTGTGTGCGTGTGTCCATGTGTGAGATGCTTAAGTTAGCTTTGTTTTGATGGCAAAGTGGGGCAACTCAAATACATTAAGATACCTATTTAGTTTAGCTTATTTAATAGAAACAACATGATTGTATATTGATATGAATGGGAAAGATATAGTTTTTCAATGTGGGTTCAGAGAAGAATGGTGACTAGCCAAAGGTCACATAGCTAGTAAGACATGGAGCCTGGATGCCATCTCAACTTACAGGACTTCAAAAATCACATGAACACAAGACATAAGCACTGGCGATGGATAAGTAAAGAACTATAGAATGGCAAGAGTGTGGGGGAGTTTAGGGTGACATAGAGAAGCATGGAGAATGCTACTTTATTCTTTTCAAAATCCTTATACTCATGTTCACAATGTCTCTTTCCCTCTTAGTATCTCAAAGTTGTACTAGATTTTAAATTTTCCTTCTAACCTGTACAGATCAGAGGTCTTAAAAAGTCTGGGAATGGCCTAGAAAATGAGCTTAGATGATACATACTCAGCAGCCATGCAACCATGAGAAATTCCAATCTTAGTGCAGAAGTGTTCCTTGGAAAAGCCCAGATGCTATTTTTGCAGCTTCTCTTTCCTTGATACACTATGGTTATCATTCTAGGACTGGACATGGCAGCTTCTTGACATATGCCTCAGAAGAACCAAATGCTTCCACCACCTTGCCTATCAAAAGAGCTGCTGGACCATGCCACATTGTGTTTGCTTCTGCTTTCCCAATTTCCAGTATTGATATATCCCCTTCGTAAAAGCTAGATCACATGAACAACACCAGCTTCAAGGGAATCTGAGTAATGTAATCTTTAGCATTCCCATCTTGGGGGAGATAGAAGCAGATAAGGGTGGTGTTGAGCAAGTCTGTTGGGTGATACATAGCAGGGAACTACTTTCTAGATTCCCATTATCATTTTTAAGAAATTCAATTCGTATCTTATGCATACTCATGGGATTATTCCTGAGTGCATTCCCTAAGGAAAGATGTTCAAAACTGGTGCCATCTCAAGGTGTCTGTTCTCTTCTAATATTGTTACAGAGCAATTAATGCTCAGGGTATATATCATCAGTCTTGTATTTTTCCTACAGTTTGTTTCAGTAGCAATTAAGGGCTTGAGGTTTTTTGGTTGTGTTTTACATGTATATAAAAATACTGGTGGTGTTGAAAGGACAGATGAATAGGCTCTCTAAGTGTGACAGAGAAAGCAAAGGCAGAACTTTTAATTCCACAAAGCATCTCACAAATTCTCCTTTATTGCCAGCACAATCTGCCGCTGGCTTTAAAAACAATAACTGCATCTTTTCATTTCTCTCTCTTAAAAAAATATTTGCCCCTGTTCCCAAGGAGACAAATTTTCATTTTTTTCTATGCTTTCAAGAATTTATTAATCTCAGAAGTCAATTATTAGAGGAAAAAGGATATCACTGAAAGAAAACATGAAGTATAGATCAAGGAGATAAATGAGCAGAGGGAAACTCAAGAGTATTTTAAAGTTATTACTGATTCCTTCTCCAGTGTGAAAACCAAAGTTTTACAATTCCTAAATTAAAGCCTTGAGGTAACATTAAAACAGTGTATTTTTATCTGTACAACTGAAGAAGCCTTGTGTAACAGAATCTTAAAATTATCACTAAAAAGGAGATTTATGCTTTACAGGTCTCCCTTGAGTCCTATGGCATCATGGTGAACGGTACCCTCCTAAAATCTATTTTTACCAGCCATTAATATAATTGTTAAGGTATAATTTTTCCAGGTATAATTGTTATATAAAAACTGTACATAATTAACATGTATAATTTGGTGAGTTTGTACATATGTATACATTCATGTTGCCATCATGACAATCCAGGTAATAAATATATCCACCACCTCCAAAAGTTTTCTTGTGTATGTGGGGGGAGAGTAGGAATACAACATGAGATTTACCCTGCTAATAGGTTTTAGGTACACAATACCTTATTGTTAACTACAAGTACTATGTTGTACAACAAATAGAGCCAAAACATATTTTTTTTTGAGATAGAGTCTCACTCTGTTGCCCGGGCTAGAGTGCCGTGGCGTCAGCCTGGCTCACAGCAACCTCAAACTCCTGGGCTCAAGCAATCTTCCTGCCTCAGCCTCCAAAGTAGATGGGACTACAGACATGCACCACCATGCCCGGCTAATTTTTTCTATGTATTTTTAGTTGTCTAGCTAATTTCTTTCTATTTTTAATAAAGACAGGGTCTCGTTCCTGCTCAGGCTGGTCTCGAACTCCTGAGCTTAAATGATCTGCCTGTCTCAGCCTCCCAGAGTGCTAGAATTACAGGCGTGAGCCACCACGCCTGGCCGAGCCAAAACATTTGTATTGTGTATGCATCTATCTATATGGCCCCAGAGTTAGTGGGAACCTCCGGGTAGAGAACACTTGCTTGCCCTTTGGAGATGCACAGAGCTGGCCATGCCTTGTAGTGGAATCATTTGGCCAAACCGCTTCCCATTGCTTGGAACCAACCAAGAAATAATTAGAATACTGCCTTATCTTTCTCCATGATAATCATGGAAATGAGGGAAAAGAAGGATGCCAGAGGAAACATAAAAGAAAAACTAAACTTCAGGACAGAGGGAGGCTGAAAGAATAACTCTGTTTTGAGGTCCTTTGATCAATATCACTTAATCTGTCAACCTCTGGTTTGTGGATCTGCTCATGATCCCTATACTTTATACTCTTACTTGACCCTGGATCCTTCCAGAATACTTTAGTCTAGCTTTGGAGAAAAAAAAATTAACCAAGTAACTGTATTGCAATGTAAAATTGGGTCAACACTTAAAAGATATACATTTAAAGCAATATAGGAATTCAGAGGAGAGGTTACTATATATGCTTGAATATAAGGCAAGTCTTTTCTCCCCAAATTACCCCTCCCTTATATTGCATTTCTTATAAATTTTGTCATAGTACATGTTTTATCAATAAATATACTTTGAACAACAAACTACTATTTAAGAAAATTATGTTAGCCTAAACCAGTGCGTCTCCAACTTTAATGTACATCAGAATCACCACGATGGTTTATTAGGACACAGATTACTGAGCCCAATTCCAAGAATTTCTGATTCAGTAGGTCTAGAGTGGGGCCTAAGCATTCACATTCATAACAAATACTGAAGTGATACTCATGCTGCTGGTCTGAGAACCTCATTTTGAGAAACAAAACACTGCTGTATGAATACTAGTTTTAGAACAGTGGTTCTCACCTCTTTTTGCATGTTAGAGTCATCTGGGAAGATTTCAAAAACTAAAATTTCAAGGCTTTGTCTCAGATTAATTAAATTGGAATACTGGGGATGGAGGCCAGGGTGCCCCACTTGTAGTTTTTAATGACCTTCAGGTGATTCCAGGCTGCAGCTAGGGTGAGAAACAGCTGTTTTAGATCAGTAGTAACCAATTTCAGCTAAAATAATCAGTTTTTTTAAGGAAGAAAACACATGTTACCTAGATTTGATAATTCTAGGGCATATGGCCTTACATTTGCAAATGATAATACATGGTTAATTTGTGGAAATCACTAATATATACCTAAAGGAAAGAATGGAAAATAAAAAAAATAAAACATTTTTCTAATCACACAGGTATGGAGTTTTTGCAGCTCAGGTTAAAACTTCTAGTAGCAGCATTATAGGAAGTGGTATATCTTGCACAACATAGGTAGAAACAAAGACATTATCTTTTGGAAAAGCATATTGGAGGACCAAAAGGAGTGACTTCAATGACCATGAAGACAATGATGCTGAAGGCATAGGTGCAAAGTTTGACTAATATTGTTTCAAAAATGTGAAAATGGAACAAAGCAATATTTTAAAATAATCAATGTTTTATAAATATGATTTTAAATATGTACATGTAACTCTATTAATACAATGATATTGTCAGTAGATATTCAACCAACCTACATCCCTACAATTTACATATTCTCGTTAGCCAATATTTTTTATTCCACCTGTTTATGAATTTGGATATCATCTCATATTCAGGCATATACAGAAGTTTTGGCTGAGGGAATCATGGATGTCTTTCTGGAAGAGGTGATATTTGAGCTGGCCTTCATAAAATAAGTAGATGCTCATCAAAAGCCTTCCAAGAAGGAGAAACCACACAAGGGAAGGAATGGTGATAAGAAAGCAAAAGGCTAGTTGTAAGGATGCCAAGATGAAAAAGTAATATTCTGCTAAATTATGGAGATTTAACATCAAGATAAGGAAATTTTACTTTTATTCAGTGTATTATCTAAATGATGCCTCCTCAAGTATCAGATCTCTGATTGGCAACCTGCTTATTGCTCCTCACCCCTCTTCAGCCTTTACTTCTCTTCGGGGAGATCTTGAAACTTTCAAAGATGATTCCAAATGATGGCTTAAAATATGTATTGCTAGCCCTTATCTGACATTACAAACCTTCATTGTCGTAGATTCCCTTGGGCAGTTAGAAATCTTAAAAAATAAATAACTTGTCACATGAACTTAGTATTTCAGTTATCTATTGCAGTGCAGCAAGCATCCCAAAATGCAGTGGCTTATAAAATCAATTGATTATTTTCCATAATTCTGTGAACTGACCAGGTGTTCCTTCTGCCTCATATGGTGTTCGCTGAGATACAGGGATATCTGTAAAGTTCAAAATGACTGCACTCACATGGCTGGCTACTGGATGGTTATTGAGCCAGACAGTCAGCTGGGGGTTTTAGTTCTCCTTCAGATAAGACTCTCCACATAGCTACTTTGGCTTCTTCACAACAAGGTAGGTGGATTCTGGGAATGATCATCCCAAAAAGTGAATGAGTAAGCTACAGATCTCTTAAGGCTCATCCTTTGATGTTATACAGTATCACTTGGGCTGTATTCCATTCCAAAGATGTCACAAGAATGGGCCAGATTCAAGGGGGAAAAATAGACTCCACTTTTGGATAGAGGAGTGGCAAAATCACATTACAAAAGAGTATATGGAATAGGAGATATAGTTATGGCCATCTTTGAAAACACAATCTACCACATTTACACAAGTCTAGCCACTAACCTACACACAGAAATTTCAAGGACAAGCAGTAAATGTGATTAAAATCTTCTGCAAAATGATATAAATTATAACACTTCAAAGTTGTTTTGAATACTGAGAAATTAAAAATTAGCTCAGAATGAGAACGTAAAGATCTCTACTGCTGTTTATCAGGATGAGATAATAGATACAGATAAAACAAGCTGCAATGTTATCAGCTAAACTGTAGGTACTGGATCATAATAAATCCAAAGAAGAAAAGTAGATCTAAGTTTTATTAATAATTATGGTATATGTAATTTTCTAGAACACCTATCATAGACATGTCTTTCTTATTCAACTTGATTGTTGTAGCAGTGGTAATAGCAGCAGCAGGAAAATAGTAGAGTCAATTTTAAAAAATAACATATTTTTATGGGGACTTTCAGTTTCCAGTTCTTCTTAGATACATAAGAGAAAGTAGGTCACAGGGAAAACTGCTACCCCCAAAATGGGAAACACAAATAGGTGGATACAGAGAATCACAACATGCCAGAGCAGAAACCTCTGTGGAAACCAGAGATGTTATAAGAACATCTGGACTATGATTGATGAATTGCTGTAGGGTAGGCATGGACAACTCTGAGAGTTTTAAAGCTCCACTAATAGGGGGCCCCAATAGATATTGTGAGTTTACCTTCAGGAGCTCAACCAGTTCCTCACAGTAAATATTAGAGAAAAATTCCCTCATCCTTCTGGCTGGTGAATGGTAAAAGGAAACATTTTGAAATATGCCAGGACACTCTATTTTTTTAAAAAAGGTCTGCCCTTAGAAGAAACTAGTTAACCAGAGCCTAACCTATTGGGGTGTTAGGCTGGGGAAGGGAAATACCCAACTCCAGCCAGCTCTAGCCTTCCACATGGAAATACTCAACTCCAGTCCATTCTAACCATCCTGTCCCACCTAAGAGAGGAGAAAAAAACTGAGAAACACTTGTGAAGTTCACAGTTCAGAGGCACAGGCTCACTAAAAAACTGAGACCTAACCATAGAGACTATAGAATGCTTCCTTCCCCACACTTTACCACGGCATTACTAAAGCCCTATTTACAACAGTTCTTTTTATCTAGTCCATAATGTCTGGCTATCAGCAAAAAAAATACAAGGGACATAAAAGGCAAAAACATAGTTTAATGAGAAAAAGCAAACATCAGAACATGGCAGGGATGTTGGAATTATCAAACAGGAAATTTAATACATTAATCATAAAATCAATATGCTAAAGGCTCTGATGGATAAAGTAGACAACATGCAAAATCATATGGGCAATGTAAACAAAGACATGAAAATCCTAAGAAAGAACCAAAAAGAAATGCTAAACATCAAAAGCGTTGTAACAGAAATAAAGAATGCTTTTGATGGGCTTATTAGTAGACTGTAGACAGCTGTGGAATCACTGAGCTTCAGACTATGTCAATAGAAACCACCAAAAGGGAAAAACAAATAGAACAGAGACTGAATAAAAAACCAGACAACAGTATCTAAGAACTGCAGGACAACTACAAAGGGTATAACATACACATAATGGGAATGCCAGAAAAAGAAGAAAAAGACAAAGGAACAGAAAAACATTTGACACAGTAATGACTGAGAATTTCCCCCAAATTAATTTTGGACACAAAACCACATATCCAAAAAGTTCAGAAATCACCAACCAGAATAAATGTCAAAAAACTACACCTAAGCGTATCATTTTCAAACTATGGAAAATCAAAGATAAAAAAAAAATCCTGACAAAAGCCAGAGGTGAAAAACATCTTACATATAGAGAAACAAAGATAAGAATTACATATGAATTCTATTCAGAAAAACCAGGCAAGCAAAAAGAAAGTGTAGTGAAATACTGCTGAGAGAAAAAACCCCACCAATCTAGAATTCTGTAGTCTAGAAAATCATCCTTTAAAAATGAAGAAGAAATAAAGATTTTCTCAAACTAACAAAAAATGGAAGTATTTTATTACCAAGAGGTCTGTTTTGCAAAGAATGTTAAAAGTTCTTTAGAAAGAAGGAAAGTTATTAATATAGGTCAGAAACTGATATTTACATAAAGAAAAGAGTACTGAAGAAAGAATAGGTGAAGGTAAAACAAAAACTTGTTTTGTTATTTTTTATTTTATTTCAAAACATTACAGGGGTACAATTGTTTGTGGTTACATGGATCACTTTTGTAATGTCTGAGTCAGGACTGTAAGTGTGCCCATCACTCAAAGAGTATTCACTGTACCCGTTAGATAGGTTTTTGCCCATCCCCACCTCTCACCTACCCTCTTCTTGATTTCCACTGAGTTTTGCTTCTCTCTGTGAACATGTGTGCCCATCGGTTAGTTCCAATTTAATAGCAAGTACATGTGGTGATTGTTTTTCCATTCTTGAGATACTTCATTTAGGATAATGATCTCCAATTCCATCCAAATTGTTGCAAAAGGCATTAATTTATCCTTTTTATAGCTGAGTAGTACTCCATGATATACATATACCACAATTTGTTAATCCACTCATGAATATATGGATACTTGAGTTGATTCCACATCTTTGCAATTGTGAATTGTGCTGCAATAAACATTTATGTACAGGTGTCTTTTTGATAAAATGACCTTTTTTCTTTTGAGTAAATGCCCAGTAGTGGGATTGCTGGATCTAAGGGTAGGTGTACTTTTAGTTCCTTGAGGAATCTCTGTACTATTTTCCATAGAGGTTGTACTAATTTGCAGTCCCAAAAACAGTGTATAAGTGTTTGTTCCTCTCTGCATCCATGCAATCATCTATTGTTTTCGGACTTTTTTGTTTTTATTGCTTTTAAAGCTATTCTAACTGGCATAAGGTGATATCTCACTGTGGTTTTAATTTGAATTTCCCTGATGATTAGTTTTGTTGGGCATTTTTTCATATGATTATTGGCCATTTGTCTATTTTCTTTTGAAAAGCTTCTGTTCATGTATTTTGCTCACTTTTCAATGGCGTTGTTTATCTCTTGCTGATTTGCTTGAGTTCTTTGTAGATTCAGGTTATTAGCCCTTTATTGTATGTATAGTTTGTGAATATTTTCTCCCATTCTGTACCTTGTCTATTTTTTCTGTTGATTATTTCCTTATCTGTGCAGAAGCTTTTTAATTTAATCAATTCCCATTTATTTATTTTTACTGTTGTTATGATTGCCATTGGGATTTTTTTCATAAATTATTTGCCTAGGCCTAGCTCTAGAAAAGTTTTTCCAACATTTTCTTCTAGGATTCTTATGGTTTTATGCCTTACTTTTAAGTCTTTTATCCATCTTAAATTAATTTTTGTGAGTGGTGAGAAGTATGGATCCTGTTTCATTCTTCTGTATGTGGCTGTCCAATTTTCTCAGCACCATGTAATAAAAAGGGTTTCTCTTCCCCAGTGTATATTGTTGTCTGTTTTGTCATAGATCAGTTAGCTATACATAGATGGTTTTACATCGGTGTTCTCTGTTTGTTGGGGGCTTGCCATATAATTGTGCAGCTTAAGAATTAATCTTAGGAGAAGG